>VZRR01005607.1:345706-467125 GCA_013398015.1 Oreocharis arfaki | reverse complement strand
CCCCTCCCCCTCTCCTGTGTTCTTTACGGTTTTCTGGTTAGAGTTCTTTTTTTACTCTTGAAATCTGTCAGTCTCATAAAACTCCAGTTACGGCTGCATTTACTTACTGTGTGGCTTGCTTTTATGGCTCTTCCAAAACTATATTGCATTTTACAAAACCTGCAACATATAGTCCCATGTTCATTCTTGTTCTTATTTTTGCCCTGTGGGTGATATTGCTTACTTATCCAGTGCTGTCAGACCCTGAATAGCTTTGCTTTATTTATTCCTTTCTTATGTTGTTGTGTTTTGTCTGATATCTAACCTGAAATTCCTTGTCATTTGTGATGAAAACTTGCAAAATGCAAACAGTTTACTGAGAGGATTAGGGTTGATGTGAAGGATTAATGCAGAGCTAAGGAATCTCCCTGCAAGATATTTGGATCAAATCCAGCCTGCACAAGTTACCACAAGTTGTAGTGGGCAGAGAGAATGTACATTTTCATTGGTTTGAGATACTTTTGTGTGTAATCACTCAAACACTGAGAAGGTTCTGTTTTAGGCAGGTTTGTACGGTTTTGGGGTTGAAGCACTACAGTGCTTTATTTCAGGATGTTCATCAAAGTTCATGTTCATCAATTGCCTGAGCATTCAAGGGAAAGGCACTCAGAGCTGATAAGAAGTTAATGTATGAAGTAGGAATGTCTGTGTGCATGTCCAGCCAGGAAGGGAAACAATGCCACAGGACTTTTGTCCTCTCAGTTGGCACAGCTTAGCACACAAATTGAAAACTCGTTCATTATCCTTTTTTTGGAATTGAACTACTTCATTCCCAACCTTTTTGAAAATTGTTGAAAACATAGCATCCCAGCCTGCTCATATACTCTTTGTAGAAAAGTTAACCAGAGTGAAAATCCTCAAAGGCACATGTAAAATTATTGCCTGTGGACTTTCACTTATATCCAGCAATGCTGGCTGGAGAGATGCTTCCTATGTGTAGCTGGAAAGAGACTAGATCAGAATGCTGAGAAGCTTTCTGTCTGGGAGTGAGAAGGCTGGACAGAAGAGTGGTGCAAGTTCCTGAAAGTCAATTTGCAGGTGAGAAAGTAGTCTCAAGTTCTTTGTGTTAATCCATCATGCTCCTGAAACACGAGTTCTAAATAGTATGTTTAATACTATTAGCAAGTGTTGGGGTAGTTTCAGATGAAATACTCCAGGGAACAGAGCTCAAGGATTAAACCCTCTTGCAGGGCTACTTGTAGACCAGCCTATGACGCTGGGATCTTTGTTGATTCAAATATTTGATATAAAAGTGAAAAAAAAAAAACCAAAAACCAACCCAAAACCCAACAAAAACCTGAGCTTGGAAGTAATCAGGATCTCTGTTCAAAAGCTTTACATTTAATGTGCTGTAATTTCCTGTCATGTTTTTTGTAGATTTGTAATCTTCCTTGTTGTAAGATTAAGGTAGGCTACAGAGACACGTACCTGAATTTCTCTGAAAAGTCAGTGAGTGCAGTCAAGACTCCTCCATTTCACTGGCTGAAGGATCAGACCCAACTGTGGTGTTTGGTGGTAATGCTCAAGTCAACTTTAGTGGCTTTTCTCTGCATTTTAATTTCTTTGAAGCATAATAAAAAGCTTTTTAGAACATTGCTACACAGATTAATGTAGAAAGTGCTGGTGATACTTTTATACACAGGGAGTTTAATACTAGGATGCAAGAGCAAATTGATTGCAGGCAATCCTGTGCTTGAGTACCCAGGAGTGAAAGGAATGATTACCATAACCTCTGGGATTTCTTCTCAGATGTGGTTCCTGAAAACACCCACACCCACGAAGTATTGGGCACAACGGAGTATTGTTTCCTTCTGATGTGGAATCACAGAAACATATTTTACTTCAGGAGGTGGGAGGGTTGAGGGGGAGAGGAAACTCAAGAGACATTAATGTTTAATGTTTTTAATTTTGTAAAATGAACAACAAAAAGGATATGGTTTGTGAGTGCTGCTGAGGTTGTTTAAACTCTGGCAGCTTGCTGTCAGATGAGATGCTAAAAGCCAGGAAGGAAGAAACTGAGGGGCAAACTGGGTAAACTGCTGGCATGTCACCTTTGGCACCCTGATCTGATGGAAGAGTGAAATAATGGTGAAACAAATTTGGCATACATTTGCTGTGGTTTCCACAAAATGACTTGCACCACCTTGAATTGTATCAGACAGGACCTTGAATTGCAGCCAGGCAGGTATATTTCTCTTCTTTGTGGAAGGTTCTAGCTGTTATAGAGCTCATTTTCCTGGCCAGCCCCTGGATTAAGGACTACATTAATTGTGCCTTTGCTTCACTTACCCTTTCCAGATCACCCTCTTCTGCCCTGACAGAGGGAATGTCTGTGACTGAAGGCTTTCAGGCAGACAATGCAACATCTCTCAGGAACGGGGAGGAATTCTCAGAGGACCTTAACACCTCAGCTTACCAAAGGTGTTTTAACCCCTGGAAATTCAAGTTATACAGGTTAGAGCAGTATCTGTGTATACTCTGCACAAAGGAGCTCAGGAAGCACCATTGCCTTTCTGTGGCAGAGTCTGAAACTTTAGGGTGGAAAAGAGATAGTTTCAAGGGAAAAATAAATTCAGAAAAAAAATTCAGTCTGGAATCTGACAATGAGTTTGTTTCAATAAAATAAAGGCCTCTGGTATTTTAAAACAGTAAATAGATAATATCAGTGTTGATTTACCATGCCATAAAATAAAAGCCAAGACAGAAAATAAAAATAAGAATTAACAATATTAACATAATTAAACAATTTTTGCTTTTTGAAAGTGCAGCATTGCAGCTTTTATTGTGAAGCAGAATTTTTGGCAGAAAAAAATCTGTTTATATTTCTTACTCCTCTTTGTGGCTGACTGATTGCTTTAATTTGTAGGGTGTATGTGCTTAAAGTGCTCTGGTTGGTAGTATCCATCTGGTGTATACAACTCTCAGTGGTCAGGGCATTATAATACTGTGCATCACTGGAGATTTTCCTGGAAGGGGATGTAGTAGTTGCTCCAGCACAGCTCTGACACCAGTGAGACTGTGGCAAAGGAACAGATGTTACTGTAGGTGAATAATAATCCACTGTTATGGGGGCGGGGGGGGTGGTGAGCATACTACAAATCAACAACACTGAGCTCATTTAGGTGTGTGCTGGTTTATACTGTGCCTTCATTTGTGCCATCTTTTCTAGGAGCCACCTTTGTTTTTTCTGTTCTGTTGTAGCCCAGAACTGAGATTAGGTCTCTCTGTGAGTCATTAAATCCTGCAAGAGACTTGGGAGGATGGAGCCTGTGTAGTTACGGCTATTTGCTGTGTGGAGGGGTTCAGGTTTCCCGAAGAAGAGCTTTCTGTTGGATGGGAGTCAGGCAGCTTAGTGAGCCCCTGACCCATTTACTCCCCAGAAACTGTGGAAATGGGAAAGATTTAAACTAGTATGACTCAGACCATACTCACTTTTCCATATTCCTCCCCTTTTGCTCTGGGCCCTACATCTGGGTCCTGGAGTTCCTGGGACATCCATTCCTGGGGGACAGAGTGGTACAGCAAATATTTGTCATCCAGGAGAGATTAATACAAGAATTCGTGCTATTCCTCCTGCAAGTGCCCTGGGACATACAGAGGATAAAATAATGCTTGTTTTACAGTGGGCTAAGGATGGAAAGACTCCAAAAGGTTGTCTAAAATAATGTCGGGAAAATTTAGTGTAAAGAACTAGTTTTATCTCTTCGTTTCAAGGTTACTGACTATTGTTTTTTTTCCTCCCACGAGCAGTAGGCTCATTACCTGTGCAGCCTAACCCAGGAAAAGCACTGTCCTCAGCTGGGCCAAAACCAGCTTGCAGGAATAAAAACATTTCATTGGTTTTCTCATGTAATTTCTGCTACACCACTATCTCCAGTCACTGTATTTGATGACTGTTGAAGATCTTTCATTTTATTTGGATGATCTAGGTACCCTGTATGGACAACTGCTCTCACTGCAGCATTACTGAAGAGCTACTGTGTGTTGGGACAGGCCTTAATCAATAGGTGTATGTTTTTCAAGCAATGGGAGAATAGCTTAGAAGTGGAGTTTTAAAAAATGCAGCATGCTTTTATGAATCAGCTTAGTTCTAACTAGTTTAATTTAGAAAAGAGCCTCTTCAGCAAGTGAAATTTTATGGCACCATTCCCAGCTGGTCTCACTTTCCATACAGATTCTGAATGGCAGCGGAGGTCAGAAGGAGACCTGAACTCCTCAGTACAAGGGTGGCTGGTATTCAGCTGCTGCAGTGACAGGCAACTTAGGAGAAAATGATAGAATAGATAAGAAATCCAGAGCTGGGTTTTGGTTTGAAACTGTATGTCAAGTTCTTTTCCAACTATATTTTAAAGTGAAGCAAAAGATGGGATAAAAAGGAACTTATCAGCAATCATTAGACCTAAAATTAAACCTGCTCTTCTACTCAGTTTACAGTCATGTAGTAGTGTGTTAGACTGCTGCTCTGCTCTGCCAATAAGCAGGCTGAATAATAAAATGCTGTAATACTGATTCTAATTCTTTGGCCATTTTGCCACTGAAGTTCTTAAGACCTTTACATGCCTAGTCCTGTCAGCTATGTCACCATTCCTGCAGCACAAAGTCTAGGTACTGAGCACTGCAAAACTTACCATATGGTTACAGCTTCCTCTTCTCAATAAACAGTGGCTGTTTAAAGACTATTCAGAGCATGACCAAAAATAGAGGACAAACTTTGAAAAGTCCAGTTTATGGCCAGACTATTTTCCTTTTGAACTGACAGCTCTGAATGGAAGAAAAAACTGTTGGAGACAGTGAAAGCCTATAGCAGCAGCTCTGTTCGAAGTGTGTGACAGATTGAAGGAGTCAGGAGCTGAGTGACATCAGAGCTCTCCAGGAAAAAGGAGATCTTTCCCAGGCTGAAGAAACTGGCTCCATCTCTCCTGTGCTTGCCTGGAGACATGAGGCTTGTCAGTTCAGATAGCTCCGATTTAAGTAAACACTTTTGTTCCCTTGCTTTGGAAGGGGCATTGCCTTTCCTGAATGACAACCCACCCATTAAATGCTTTCAGACCTGTAGATCTCCCCCAAAGGATCCTGTAAGCAGTCCTAATCTGTCTGCTCTGGTTTCCCTTCTCGCAATAACCTATTCAGATCTCCAGAGTGAATCTCATAAATACAGAGCTGGGTTAAGGCACAAATGCTCTCTGTTGATTTCACAAGTCTCCTGTTGTTGTTTTAGCCTAATCATGCTGTTTTGATGGGTTTATCTTGGCCTATGTTGTGTTTCCATCGTGGCCAGCTAAGCTTGCTTTGCTTTCCACTGATGTTGTCCTATATTTAGTGTTTTGACTTTACATGACCCTGACACTGTGTAGGGGGAGGAGGAGGAAAAATTGTATTGCTGATGGCGAATCCTATGCATTGCTTGGAGACTTCATCCACTCTAGCAACCTTTTTTCATGGTAATATTTTTTGTTAGCAATAAAAGGATTAATTCTAGAAATCAAGCTCTTTGATTATGATAAAAATAATAAATATCTTAGACAAATTGCTATCCTTTTAAGAATATTAGTGAATGAAGACCTTTGCTCTTTTTGGCTGGGTTTGAGGCTGCTGGTACATGTATTCATACCATCTGCACTGTGTGCTAATACAACTCCTTGTTGTCTGGTCTTCCTGGGAATGCATTATATAGATTGCAGCTGGTTCAGGATGCAGCTGCCAGGGTCATGACTCACACTAAGATTAATCATTATGCCTGGGTTAGCTTCATTTCTTCGACTACCCAATTACATTTAGCAGAGATTATGAGATGTTACTTTTAACTTACAAGGCTTGGACTAACACCTACTCACCTCAGCAGTATGCTTTTATGGTATGTTTCTCTTGGTAAATCTCCTAGAGAAGCAAAGTCTCTTGAGATGCTGTACTTTCAGCTTGAGGAGCAAACCCTTCAGCATTCTGTGTATGAAGTGGCACAGGGTGAGATTCTCACATATTTGGGTTCACTCCTCTGATGGGGACTTATTTCTGCCCAGTGAATACTGTCAATGCAAAACTTTTGGTGGGGGAAACAGTGTGACAAAGAGGAGGATGAAAACATCACTACCACTCCTTTCATAATTAACCTTGCAATTTACATAGTTCTCTGGATTTAGTGCCAAGTATTTTGAGTGATAGCCATCCAAAGAAATGCAGTCTCCTAGGAAGGGAAAAGCCAGTGCGAGTACTACCACTTTACATGCAACTAAGATCATGAAACAATATGACACTTCCCAACAGGAGCCTACAACATAAATTCAGCTAACAGAAATGAACAGGAGTCTAACTTGACTACATTCCCTGAAGCTGAGTCTCTGAGATCTTCTCAAGCATAAAGGGGAAAAAAAGCCACATGTACAGAAGACATTTGAAGGACAATTGACTAAATGTGCCTATGGTATTCCACATCAGAGCTATGAAGAGGAAACTTGAGGTTACCTTTTTTATGTACATATGGTTTAGGTTCCTGCCCCTAGGGTTGTCACAAAAGCTATTGTTGCTAAAGAAAACCTGATTGTTCATGTATGGGGTAGAAAATAAGAAAAAAAAATTTAAATTATGTGCTGCAGTTACTTTATAATGTTGTACAGACTTTTACCCCACCAAGCTGCTCAGCCCTGAGTACAGTGCGAAAAATTATCTGTATCAGAGAGCCAGAGGGTCTGATAGCTACTGAGTGAGAAAACACCCTTGTTTAGGAGGAGAAACAAATTTTCAGAGGTTTTCATTTTGCAGAGTATGAAGGAATGGGGCTTGTTTCTCTGGTGAAAGTTCTGCTTTGTAATGGGCACAGCCAGAAGTTAGTTGCTTGTAATTTTTTGGGAGAAGGTCAAACTTCCTAAAGAGTGTCTTGTAGACATGGGCTGGCTTTATCTCACACTGAAGTTAAGCACTTAGCTGAGGGGCTTAAGCCAGGAATCTGTTTGCTCTGGTAACTTCTGTCAATGATAAGAGAGACCCTCCCTCCTGGGGGCAGCTGTGCCAGCAGGCCTGTTCAGCCATACTCTGCAGGTGTCTGTTCCTCATCACCGACTTTGAGATTTAGAGAAGAAGCACCTCAGGCTAAGGCTGAGCCAGAGGAATCCAGCTTGCAATGTAGTATAGTTTAGACCTAGGAAATTCATGCAGAGCGAAATCAAACCTGGATTGGGTTCTCCTAATTAAGCACTTGAAAACTTCCAGGTCTGATCTGGCAATCAGAAGGCAGCTGGTGCAAAAACTGTATAAGAGGGAGAAGAGCGACACTTTGCCCCTCTAAGTGGACACATTATGTGCTTCATACCACAAGAAGAAAGTTCTAGGGAGCCATGTTTGAGTGATCTTCATGCTAAATCCAAGAAGAGCCCTTTCAGCTGACCAGGAGAGCTCTCAGGGCTCACCTGTCGGGCTGCTCCCTCTGGAGGGTGGAGCTGCAGGCGCCATTAGGGCTTCAGGTTAAGCTACAAGATCTGAGAAAGGAACGTTGTTCCTGAGATCTTGTCTGGTCAGGGGCTGGTGTTTATACTTTACCTTGAGGTCAACTACAATCCTCTGTGGAGCTGAGGAAAGAGCACTTTCAGGAGGTGAGTGTGTGATGGAGCTCTGCTCCCTCATGATTTCCCAAGTATTTGTCGGCAATTGAGGGATAGGCCTTGAGAGAAAAGGTTCAAAAGAGTGCCACCAGCCTGCTTGTTGGAGATGGGTGTTGTCTTTCCTGAGTTTTGCAATTCAAGGTGTGGTAGTTGTGGGGTAGACTCGGTGGTCCTTTCTACATCCTATATCCTATTATCTTAAATTAAATTTTTGTGGGATATTTTTTAAGTTGTCAAAATGATTTTGTTGTGCATGACTAACACTTAGTCATACATTTTTTGATTAGAATTTTGTAATAAGTAGCTCCAGTAAGAACAACAGAGCTCTTTGAAGTGACAATTTTAGGAATGCTAAAGACTCCTTCATGAAATGCATCTGATTTTTTCAGTTCTCCCTTTGTTTTCAGTCCTTCTGGTGCCCAGTAATTCCCGAGTCTCCCGCTGCTCTGACCCCTCCCTGTATTTTACGCAGTGATGTAAAAGAATCTTTTTGCTTTCAAAGCAGAACTGTCCACATAGGGATACTAATGTTTACCTTCAGCTCAAACCTTTATTTTGTAGATGATGCTTTAGTTGAACCTCTCTTTCCTGAAGAAATGGTAGTGTAGGGTTCATACCAGTTGTTTTAGGAGTGTATATATATGTATGTGTGTATAGGAGGCTTAAGGGGGGGGGGGGGTTGTCTGCAGCTGTTAATCTCCACAAAAATACACATTAAATGTCAAATCTAAGCAGAGAGGTGAGGAGCAATGCTCAGTAGCTTATACTGGTGCCTAGGGAATGTGCCTAGGAGGCTGGGCTACAACTCCATTATCTGTTAGCAGATTTCCATGAAATGAATCTTATTTTACTCCAGGTTCCTCTGAGATCTGCCTGTAAACCTGAAATTTATGGGAGGTGAATTTTTCTGGGGTGAATTACAAACCTCTGGACCTGAAAAATGTGTTGGTTATAACTCTGTCTCCTTCAGTACATTTGAAGCTCCTTATTGCCTTTCTGTAACAGAGGGAGATCCTTTTCTCTTTGACTGCATTTTACTTTCAGATGTTATTTACCATCTTGTTTTTGTGTTGTCATAAATTAATAAAGCAACGACTTTGCATGCAGCCAAGAAGATGTGCACTTTGGATTCTTTTATGTGATCACTTTAGAGTGGGAAGAAAGGATGATGTTTATTACATGATGTTTCTTTAAATCCCTTAAGATCAACATTTTCAGCTCAGTCCCCACCAGACCTCGTTGTAGGTCACTTATGTATGATACCCTGGTTGCACCCATGACTTGGAGATGCCTGCATTCAAGTGACCTAAATTGCATTGAGGGAGGGAGGGAAGGGAAGAATTGGGGGATTGTGGGAACAAAGTCTGTCTGAAAATTTGACAAAATGCAGTCCTCCTTCCTGGAGAAATTAATTCAGAAAATGACTGGTTTAAGAAACTTCAAAATATATTCCAGAAATGGAAATGCAATTAGGGGTACAGTTGCAAAATATGGAAGCAAAAGAGGCTTTGCAGTGAGATGTCTGGCACTGTGTGATCCTGTAAATGAACTCAAATGAGCTGCATTCATATAAAGTTTATATGAGAGTGAAGGAATCTTCTGGAAGTGATGGTCCCATTAGCAAAGTGATATGCCATTATTAACGTTATACAGCTGCAATAATCTGAATGGAGCAATCTAGTGTTCTTCCCAAAGGAAGATCTTATCTCATTTATTAATCGTCTTTCTAGTAGTTATTAGTTCATCTGATCTTGGACAAGTGCGCGGGCTGAAAATTTTGATGCTGCAGATAGGGAGTGGGTTTAATGCAGGATGTTAGTAACTGTGTTCTAAGCAAGATCGACTTGTGCCTTGCTGTAGATTTCCATCTGGCTTGACTCCTGGCTGTGCAAATACTTCATTTGCCTTGTAGCCTGAATTAGTCTGCTGTTACTAGTGTGCAAAGCAAGTGTTGTCTTCTTTCAGATGCTGACAAGTGGCATTTAAACGTACCTCTGTCAGATACATGAGAAATTAGGCTGCTGAGCACACCTCTGATGCTTCCTCTGGCTGGAAAGTGAGGTAATGATTAATGGAGAGAGTGATGTTGTAACAGTTGTGTAAAGCTACCTCTTTGAACCTTGAGGAGGTGCTAATACTGACTGCAGTAATTGGATGTTTTTATCTGACCTGTAAAGTCTTGCTATGGGTTTTTGTTGGCTTTGGTTTTGTTTATTTTGAAACAGAAATGAGTGTAGAGGGAATAGGGATTCTTTTTTCCCTCATGACACCTGGTTAAAAACCAAAGCAGCGCCTGCCACCCTGATTATGTGGAAAACACAGGTGGTTCTGTATGCCAGGTAATGATTTTAAGTGAAGCTTGTGGGGAAAAAGAAAAAAAATCTGAGATGCTTTGTAGATGCAAGGTGGCACCTGGTAACACTGCAGGGACTTCTTTCCAGTGTGGAGATACTTCCCAGGAATGCAGCCTGTCCCCACTGGGGTGGTTTTGAGGAGGAGTCCTCCTATACCTGTGCATAATCTGTGGCCAAGACATGCTGGAGAAGTGAATGGAGGATGTTCACATATTGTGTGTTGATAGATGAGCAGTCTTGGTATGATTTCTCCTGTTACCAGAGTAAAAGGAGGCACCTTAGGGATGAGAGGTGTAGGACTGCAGGGTCTGAATCCCTCCCTTCTCAGTAAGGTGGGTATTTGGGTTTTGAATTTTGATTTCTTGCCGCTAGCCTCACCGTCCTCCAGCAGGATATTTGAATACCTGTAGCAGAGGGCAGAATACCACCCAGTTAATTCTCTGGAGTACAGCTGCTGCACAACTCCTGGTGGGGAACTGAATGTATGGCTTATGCCCTAAAGCAAAGTGTATAATGCTTAGAGAACACAGTGAGATTTTTTTTTTTTCTTTGCTGCTGGAATGAATTATCATGTTGGAGTGCTGTGGATTGGACTTATCCCTAGATGGGCATCACCAGTAATGTGCATTTAGCAAATAACGTGATTATGTTGAAAAGGTGTCTCTTGCAAATTTTATGGGTTTGGAACAGAAGGAAAATAACAGCATTCAAGCACTTCTAATACATCGTTTTCTCAATATTAACCCAAACAATGCTTTCATCTCTGTATCCTACAGCATGATTTTTGTAGGTCATCTAATGCTGCTGTTTAGCTGTATGGGCCTGTTAAATTTTTTAACCAAGCCTAATATGCAGCACACATAAAGAGAAAGAAATGCAAGAGAGAGAAAAAAAATTGTCCCTAATATTCATTCGTGTTTCATCATATGTTTGTCAGCAAAGAATGCTAGTCTTGGCATTTGTTTATGTGCCTGACACTATACTGTACATCCATGTACAATATTCAGTGTAAACATAAGGTCCTCTCAAGCTTTATTTATGACCTCCTCCGTCCAGTTGTTAACTACCTCAAGAAATTTCTTTTGAGCCAAAACAAGAAGTGAGATCTAAGGAGATAGATCCAAACCTGAAGGACCTACAGGACACAGGTGAAAGCATCTTCCTTCCTCCATAGACTTAGACTGCAGTACTTGTGCTGCATAGCTGAGGAATGAGTGAAGCTAGGAAGTTAAACTTGAGGGACTGTTCTGGAGTGAAGGCTAACTAGGGCTTACAGCTCTGTAATGCTGCTTGTATCATAGGAATTGTTAGCTGTGGAGGAAACCATTTTTGGATTCAGAACTTTATTTTTTTGCCCACATGAAGAAAGAAGAAATCAGTAGTCTGCATGATAATAGTATATTTCTTTCGATTCACACAGAATGTTAAAGTTTATGTAAAATATATTTATAGTTTTCCTCAGTGCTGTGAGGGCAGAGGATATAATCATCAGTGCATGAAGTAAAAAAACCTGAAATGTCTTGAAGTGTTAGAAGAAATGACAAGAAGGAAGTTGTGCTGTTGATCCCCATCCAATAGGTTGCCATGAGTAGGATTTGTACAGAAGCTGGCTTAGGTCCAGGTTGCAGCAGAATTAAGGACGTATCCTTGCACACACAAACACTTGTTAAAGAAGCAATGTTGTTGACATGAACAGTTGAGAAGCTCTATCACTTTTGCTTACACTGCGTGCAAACGTTTTTTTCCCTTTTACTCACAGAATTGGGTATCCTGTGACAAAAGGGGCGATGTAACTTACTTCACTTGGCAGCAAAATTGCATTAACGTTTTGAGCTTCCAAACCGTGTTTTATTTTTGTTCTAGAAGTGCATAATGTTTATTTTCTTCTTGTTTTCTTTACTTTAATGAGCTTGCCTTTATCCAGTTTTTGAAGTCTTTACAATGCTGAACTGGAGCAACTCATGCAAAAGAGTTAAAGGGAAGAAGTAGCAGAAAATTTTAAACTATCACATTTCTGCAGAGTAGCCTTTTGTGAAACCTATACTATCATTCTGTAAAGAAAAAGCAGTTAAGTTACTTGAGAGGTTTCAGATTGGCTGGCTGATCAATATCAAGTAGTAATAATGCTGTATTAGCAAAGACCTTTACACTCAGGCCTTATTACCATGACGTCCATTTATTGATACTAACACTTGATCATATACAAGAAATTATTTTGAAGTTATTTTTGACGAATGTTGTTCATACGTGCTATATGGCTTGATCTTGCAAACCTTTACTCATGAGGGTAGTCAATTGTCTTCAAAGATTTTCAAGAATGGCCCATATGCAATACAACCTTGATTATCCAAATGTCAGGGGAGACATTGAATAAGTTCATATAATCGACATTTTGAATAATGAGGAAATTTTCAGTGCAATTAATAGATGTCAGGGGACGTGACCATCTTTTAGATGACGGGGAGTTTTCAGAAAATTTAGATTTTGATAGCCGAGTTCCTAATATATATGCTGTTGAGAGACTGAAATGGCAGAACATTTTGAAACACGCCTATATATTCCTTAATAGCCCTTTCTGTGGAATCAGCCAGAGTTCTATTTACTGTGGCATTGGTGTTGAGGGTCAAATTGTCACAAGCATTTAGCTTAATATTGCAGTAACTCTGCTATTAAGAGTCAGGTTCCAGGAACACAGTGTTAAATCAATATTGGAATTGTCAAAAGTAAAATGTTATTTAGAAATACATCCATGTCAAATTGGGAATATGGTTTTAAGAAAAAAATAATCCCATAAAATCATGAAAGTAAATAAAGTTAAAGGGAGGAACCTCCTGGAGGTAATGAAAGAAGAGACAAATCCAGTCTCTTTTGTGTGAATGCGGAAATACCCAAGGGAGATTCAGTTTATGTCAGAATTACTATCTTTAAACTTGGAGCTGGTCATTTGAAGATAATCCAAAGCCAAAACTCCTGTTTTGTGACTCCTGTCCATCTCTGCGCAGACCAACAGAAGGTGCTGCATTGGGAGGCACTAATTTCCTTCCTCCCCAGATGGCTGCATGAGAGCACCCAGGGATGCATATGGCTCTGCCAGCCCCTGAGCAGGGAGCACCGATGGTGGTTCTGATTGCCTGTCCTCAGGTCTACACACTGCCACTGCCGTAGCTGTGTATCTGTAACAGCTCTAGCATGGGCTTGCTGGCTTCTCCACTGCTGACAAGCAGCAGAGGCAGAATGATGACAATCACAACTGATAGTGTGCTGGGGGTGTTTGGGATTCTGTCCTGAATCAAAATACTAATGTTTGTAGGAAGCCAAAACTGATGCATCAATTTATTTTGGCGCAGAGATGAGCAATCGCTTGTTTCCTAGGAAACATGGGGCTGTGAATATGCAGCTCTGAATGTGCGCCCTAATGTTTTCCTTCATGGTGATAGAGTAGAAAGTTTGTCTGATGAGATCTATTATGCTTAAAGCAGAAGGGAAAATAAATTTGGAAAGTTGCACTATTTAAAAAGAAGACAGCAGCAATACTGCCAAAGTCATGAGGAAAAGGCAGAAATAATTCAAGAAAATAAAGGAAGTGTCCTTTCTGTCTATCTAATCTAGGAATCTGGAGATTTTTATAGTTGCAGAGCCATCTGCTAAGTTTCATTTATTGTGCAACTTTACTACATCACCATCATCTGCTCATTAATCTGCCTTTTTTAGGTCTATTTCTGAAATTCTGAACCTCTGAGCATCTGTCAAATAGCTGCCATTGGCTTTGTAACAGTAATATGGTATAGTCTAAAGGTTTTTATAGTCAGTCTTTTTGCGTTGTGTCAATATTACTCAGCAAAAGCTTAGCAGTTCATAAGAAGCTCACATCAAGCTTGTCAGTAAACCACTGCCACCACACCCTGACTCTTTGTGTTTCTTACTAGAAGAGTAAATAAAACATAATTATTGGCAATATATACTGGGTCTCAAGATGTGGCTTGGATGGCATGGCAGCATTTGGTCCTCTTCTGATCGGAGCAGCGCTATTAGGTGGCGATTGTCAAAAGGACTGAGGATTATGATCACAGATCACTGACTCTAGCAGGAGCCTTACCATTGACTCAAATGGCTGAGACTTGGACCAAGGTCAAGGACTTTTGGTTGTTGGATCAGACCTGGCCGTTTTATTGTGACCTGAACACACATTGCTGAGATGAACAGAGGGAAAATAAAACCCATTAATTTCAATCAATGCATAGAGTTCCTCAAATACAGTACGACATCCTTCAGAGGTGGTCAAATGGCTCATTCTTCCTGCTCATTGTTAACAGAAAGAAAAAATAAAGAGAACTGATCTTTCTGAAATGCAGAGCCCTGGCATCTGTGTCTGGGAGCATCTCAGACTAATCCATACCTTTCCCTTTTGTGCGTTATCACAGCAGCAGGCAATCTGATGTGTTACCTGAAAAGGCACTTGGAATTCAAATTCTTGCTTTCTGGTCCCATTAGAGGTGAGGCAATCCATGAAGCCCCAGGAGCCAAATGAGCAGTGGCTGCCTCTGTGAGTAAATGCTGCTGGAAATACATATTAGCAGATCTGAGGGACTGGAGTCCTCTCCTGCCAGATGGCTGCGAGGATGTCACTACCCTGTGTGCAGCTTATGGATGCCTTTGTCATTCCTGCCCTGAGGTTTCCTGATGTATTTTTTTAGGCATTGATTTCATTTTGCTGGTTTTAGGTAAATCTTGGTAGCAGTGGATGATTAAACTCAAGAATTGTTTTCTTTAGGGACTAATCATTCTGCCTTGATCTACACTCCTAATTTTAGAGGTTAATTTCTGTAGGCTTCTGCTGGGGAAGGCTGAAGCTTCCATTCTGAAACCTCCTATGAAAGGGCTAACCCTAGGCATTTTTGAATTACACTCTGAATCTTTCTCTCTTGATTATGTATGGGACTAAAGAGACTGTATTTCTAATTTAGGCAGTTACAGATGAGGTACCACAAGATGGATGAGGTGATCTAATAGCCTGCTGATACTTCCTGACCATGTGTTTCTGCTGTTTCTCTTGCTTCAGCTTGGGTGCTTGTGCTAAAATGACAGGAAACTATCCCAGCGATACAAATAGAGCCAAGACAACATGAGCTCTCTGACTGGGATGAAGGTGGGGACCAGAACTGGTGGCAGAAAGAGGCTTGCCCTGTAGAGTGGGAACACTCAGCTGTAACTGTGATCCTTGGCAGGCAACTTCTATCCTTTAACTGAGTGGAAAAGTTGTCGAATCCTGTTGGTACTTTGACTTCCCTCAGTCCTTTTAATGGCAGCAGCAGTGACAAGTAATGTTGGGCTTCTCACACTGCAGAGGCCTCTAACTGTGCTGACTGACAGGGGCCAAAAGGATCAGCCAGTAATGCTCCTGAGATAGAAACAGGGATGCATCCCCCTTGCAGAACTGCACTTGAGTTACTGAGAGAAACAGCCAAAAATGTATAATTACCCTTTTGAAGCAGCAGACTCCTGACCTCTGAGATGTCTTTCAGTGTGGGACATACAATTAGATGTGCTGTTTGTCTGAGAGGAAGGAAAAGAGTCTTGTCTATCAAAAGATAAACTCATATAATCATCTTGACAGTAGACATTGTCATTTAAAATCCAGTAGTACTTCTCTAAAGTTAATAAAACTGAAGTCCTCCAGTAAAATGAGCTCTAAGATGTACTTTTTGCTTGCTATTTAGAAATGAAACCTCTGCAGCAAAAGGAATAGAGCTTCTGTTTTACTCTGGTATCTCCCTCCATTAACAATAAATAATAGTGGAAAAGGCGGAAAATTAGCATCTTCTTCTCTGACCAGAAAATATCTTATTTTGGATGGAAACTTGCCTATTTTTCCGTAGAGGTGTTCTGTCTTATTTGTTTCTACATCTCAGATCGGAAGTGGCTGGCATGATGAGGGAACTGAGACCTGAGCTACTGTCAAAGTGTCTGGAGTGGAGCCTTCAAGCAGTAGTGCTGTAGTCTTTTCCATGGCTATTTGTGATGAATTGGATGAACAATGAGAAAAAAACATACTTGAAACAGGATGGTGAGTGATGAAATTATGGCCTCAGCCTTGAAGTCTGAAATAAGAATTTTACATGGGGCCAGAAATCAAAAGTCTGAACTTTGTATTTAACAGTTCAGACTTCATTTGAAGTCAGTGATTTTTAGAGGTTATCATCTTTTGTGATCAAATTAGTGCCCATTCATACAGCTTGACAGGGAATGAATTGTGCTATGGATTACTTCTGGGCTGTGCTACTGGATTTTGACAAATCCATCTAGTCCCGCACTGTGGAATGTGTGGACAAGGTTCAGGTTTGTGCTGATGGAAATGGAAACCTCTTGCTTTACTGAGTTCAATTTGTTTTCACATGTGGTGTGTTGTCTATCTGGTATGTCTGTTTTATTTATAGCTATATAAATACAATTCTGAAAAAAGCTAGTTGGCAATTTTCACATCAATATTGTGTTTTCAACAGAAAATGGCTTATTAGTCAGGAGAGGCTGCTGGCAAAGCTTTATCATTTGGATCTAAAAATATTTGGTTTTAATGAAGCATTGGGAAATGAAGACTTGGAATTGTGGTTTTGGGTTTTTTTCCTGTAAAATCATGAAGAATTTGATGCATCTGTTAACAAATCGTTTATTGTTAAAAACATTTTGAGTAAAAGTATATCACAGCTGGCTCAGACATTATGTATGCATTATGTATGTGTTATATTTTGTCTGCTGAGACCACTGAAAAGAAGTTCTTTGTGCATAGTAAGGAAAACTAGATTTGCAAAGGCGGGGGTTTGTTGTTGTGTTTTTGGTTTTTTTGTTGTCTAGGGATTAAAGAAAACCCACCCTCGTAAATTTGCCAATATTTTCATTAGATCTGGCAGCTTTTCTTTGTGACTCTGAATTCCAAATGGTGTTCCCTGTTTGCTTAGAGAAAGCAGGGGGCCCACTTCACAGTGTTTGCTCTGAGGCTGGGGCATTGACAGGCAGGCATTTTTCCACATTTTTTTATTATCAACTACAATAAGCAGTTTAATAACTAGGATTAAACCATCAGATCATGACAGAGCAACATTAGCTGCAGGAACCAAGTTGGAAAGGATTCCAGATGTGATTAGATGAATACCTGCCCCTTAGGGGGAATAGTTAAGTGGGCCTCTGTTTTTATTGGTAAGGTAAATGTTTCTTGGGCCATTCTAGGCAGGTATCCCAGGTCTGCATTTTCCCAAAGATGTTGCAAATCCCTTGTGCCGAAGAATATACTGTATTCTAGACCTGAGCCAAAATTGTCTCCCTGGTGAAAACCAATGGTTTTGCCAGAACACAAAAGATTCTGCTATTGCCTTGAATAATTTACATTTTTGTTACAAATGCAACAGTGTGTTTATGGCATGCCAGTAGATGAATATTTCCATAGGGGAAGGGGGGAGTGGGCAAAAGTTGTGATCAGAACCTCTGCTGAAGGGAAGTTCCCCCTCTGAAACAACAAAACCTTACTGGTTTCAGTGGAATCAAAAATGATCATGAAGTTATACCTTCCCTTATCCTACATAAGAAAAGAAGTGTTTATGTTTGTCATGACTGAGTTTGTAGTATATTCACATACGGATAAGTACTCAGGGTTATGAGAGAGTCTTAAAAATCAGATGCAGGGAAGTGATTTCTGGAAGGAGAAAAATACTTGTTTAAAGATCAAAATAGTCTAAAAACCTTGTTGGACTGCAGGAGTTCCTTCTGTTAGGAGTGGGAAAATTCTCTTTTGCTGTTTCAGGATCAGTGCTGAGAAATGAATTTTTCTCTATTATTAACTACTTTGGGCTATTTTTGCAAAAGTATTAAGGTGCCAAACAAAGTAACAGTGTAAATCTGGCCCTGGAGCACTACAATGTACTTACCCCAAATACTACATTGCAATACTGTTCCAGTCGGTGTGATGGAAGATGAATTGTACAAAAAGACTTCACAAATCTGTCTGTAAACAGCTCTGTTTTCTGTCTAGTCACTGTATAAGAAAAATGAAATGGACTTAAGGCACCAAGTTAGTACTGGTGAAGAAATAAAATGTCAAGTTAGAGTATATGATTATCTTAAAACCTTTCTTCCCTCTTCAGTCTTGAGCACTCAGGCTAGTAGTGCAAATGTGCTTAAATATCTACAGCAGAGCACAAATGTAAACCTGTGGGAGAGTAATTCTAAATATGACTCTTGAGTCCAGATAAGTGTTCCAGAAATTATTACAACCTGAAAATTTGCACATTTTTATTTTATTAAGTATTTGTTCTACCTTACTTAAATTTAAAGGTCATGTTGTTCTAACAGTCTAAAGGACCTGGACTACTGTATAAAGGAGGACAAAAAATGGTGAAAGTTTTAATAGTTTCAGTCTAACCATATTTCAATAGTGGAAAATGTTGGGGTTTGTAAGTTTGTCTTTTTTTTTTTTTTTTTTTTTTTTTTTTTTTTTTTTTTTTTTTTGGCAAGTTACATGTTTATCTGTGGGCTGGTACAAAGCTGGTACTGAAGTCAGGCTTTGTATGAACCCTGATGGGCTTTTGATTAGAAAGCTCTTAGAAAATTTATTTTAGCTTCTTTTATTGACATATTTGTGCGTCTGACGTGAAATTAAATCAGGCCACAGAAAGCACCATATTTCCATCACCTGCAAGGGAAATAACCACCACATTTTTTGAAATTCTCTACCTTAATTTCTGAAATCCTTCACTGCTACATAGCAGAGTGTCTGGGTGTTGTTCCTAAGAGTAATGCTCCTCAGATGTAACACATATGATAATCTTAGTGAAGAGTGTGTGGGAGGTTTGCTCACTGGACATTACAAAAAGAGCCACAGGGTGTGGGGTTATGTGAGGGCTGTGTGGCTGATAACAGGTGTTCAGAGAAATACAAGGAGAGCAAGGTGTAGCAATGTTCACCTTGACTCACTCCCAGAATGACCATGGCCCTTTCAGCAGTGTGGTTTTCCCTGAGAAATTCCTTCTGTGGTTTTGGAAAAAGGTAATACTTGACACCACAAGTTCTCTCAGAGCATTTCAATGATATGCTGTATTTTTTGGAGCTAGACCAACTTCAGGTAAAAACTGAGAGGGTCATTACAGGTTGAAAGAAGGTATTTTTACAGGGGAGTAAGTCAGTGACTTGAGGCTGAAAGAATTGCTGCAGAGCAAAACAAAATGCTTCAAAGGCTGGTCTGATGGACTTCTGCTTGGACCTCATACAGGAGCTTCCTTGAAGGGCAGCCTTGTTTGAAGGCCCAAATATGAAATGAGCTCTGGAAGAAGTGGCACAAGCTATAGCTATTTTGTCTGTAATTTGTTTTTTCCCCCCCCTACCTATTCTTCACTGAAGTATTTCAGTCTTCTGAGTGCCCCCAGGCCTTGCAGAAGACTAAGTGGCTATGATAAAAAATGAGATCATGACAGAAATGAGGTAATCCTTTTTCTTTTGTCTTTCTCTGTCATTTCTAGTGCTTCTAAAAGAAATATTTAGGTTAAAAAAGCAAACAAGACCTCCCATCCCACGTCCATACATGAAGTAGTCTCTCATATTTTTGTTACTGTTTAGTAACAATTTTCCCCACACCTGTGGCTTTAATGAGGCTTGAAAAAATGTAGGAAAAATATCAATATGCTCCTCAGTCTGAAGCAAAGCATTTTGTTTTTTCAGGTTGGTCTGGAGCTAGTTGCAGTTGATGAGCCCTTTCAGTGGGCTTTGGATCAGGCCCTGACTTCCTTAATTTTCAGGTGTGTAGGGAAAGGAAGTGCAAATACATGTGGGTGCCTGGGGGTTGACTTTTAGAGAAAGTTTTTCAGACCAAGCTGCATTAGACCCTTTTCACAGAAGATGTACTTTTACCCCCCACTTCACATTAAGTTCATGGCAGAAACCACGTGAAGAAGAGGCAGCAGAGAAAACCCAAGTGCAGGAGTGTCTGACCTTTTTCTGCTGTTTTGCAGCTCCTCTCCCTTTGCCCCCTGAGACCTCACACTTCCTGGGTGATGGTGTGATACTTTTACTTGGGTAGTTGCATAAAAGTTGAAGTCAGACTGATAAAGATGTGAAAACCCCTTCAAATATGAAAATTTCAGCTTTTTGATTAATTGAAGCTATTCACCTGTTCTTTTATTTTTGACTGTACCATGTTGGATACTTGGAAAGAAATGAACAATCAGCCTTTTTCTTCTTGTATGTCCTGACTTTATATAAGCACCTGCTTACAATAATTTTATAAAGATAAATGAGTTAATGTGTGGTAATTTTGAAAAGGTGTTCCCTTTTTTAATAGTTTTGTACTTAAAGCCCTAGGTATGATTTTATCTTCCAGTTGGGATTGATATGGCTGCTTTTGTCTCAAAACAGAGACCCAAATAACAAATTGTTGAACAGATTTCTCCTTTGAAAATGCCACTGTCACTTGAAAATACCATGTGTACAATGCAGCTGTCTGATTTCTTGGTATTACAAAGATGCAAGACCACGTGAAGCCTATAAACAAGCTTGCAATTCAATGTGCAAAATTTCAATGTTTATTTTGAATGTTTTGAGACTCCTTTGCTGCAGTATGTTTGCTTGCAAAACCTCCCACCCTTCAAGGGATCATATTGAATTTTGTAGGATCATATTGAATTTTGTAGCTTTTGTCATCACTTCTGTTCACACACTCTTCCACAAGTCTGAATAATGCAGTACGTTTTTATTGTCAAATTTGTTCCTCGTTTTTAGTATTTAATCTACTTCTTTTTTTTCCCCCTACCACACTGTTACGGTTTTGGGTTTTTTCACCTCTTTTTAGTCCTTCCTATCAAATTTTGTTTTGCTTCGCTTTTTCTTTTAATCGCCCACTCCTTCTGACTTTCCCATTCTGAACTACCACCGAGACATGCTTTTAACACATTCTTGCTGTCATTAACACAATTCTTCACGGCTAATTCAGCAAAGAGGAAGAAGTGACTGGCTGCTGTTGATGTTGATGAATATGATGACTATATCAATTTGTCATCTGGCATAGTCATTGTCCTCCTCTTCAGCTGGTGTTCATTTCACTTAGTTATGTTACAGAAGTATCAATATATGATGTTTTTGTTCAGGATTGACCAAAAGAGATCTTTTGATAGAAAAAAAAATCTTCTTTGCTTTAGCGCTGTGTATACTGCAACAGCAGCTTGTGATATTGTGATGAAAATTCTGTAGTCCAAACAGATTTGCTTTAGATCAGTGACTGCATAGCAAATCTTCAAGGAATATTTATGACCAGATGACACCCTCAGCAGAACCAGATTGGCACATGAGAAGGCCTTTTGCTCCTGGAGATGCTGTTTTTATAGAGCGAGCTGTAGATGCATTTCATGCTCATATCCTCTGGTCAGGAAGAACTGGATTTCAGGGAATCTGAGCCTTGGTCACTGCATTTCCCTAAACATAGCACAGTACCTGCATCTTCTTTTCAAACCGGAGCTGACTTTGCAGCTTCAGCTGGAGTGGTGGTGAGGCAATTGCATCTCAATGGAGACAGCTGCTATGCTGCAAACCAGAGCTGCCTGCCCTTTTTAATAATCTTGGCAATTTAGGCCAGTGCTTTCAGAGAGAAAGTGCAAAGGCTAGCACAAGAGCTGATCAGCATGGATTTTTTTATCATTAATAGGTTCTCCACCCTGTCCCCCTTTTGGTCTTAAATGCACTTGCTGGAAGAAGGAAGTTTGGAAAACTACAACTTCCTGCCTTTGCTTCTTGAATCTTCCAATTGCTGCTGCTGGCAAGACAGCCTAGAACCCTGCTCCAAGATGACTGGTGCTAACTCTGGAAAGGTATGTTTGCTCTTTTTTTGGGGCATTCAAAATATCCTTAGCCTAGTAATGGTCCTGTGGATGCAGTGTAGAAGAAAGAAGAATAATTGTTGCTGTGAAAGATGGTGAGATGCTGCAGGGCAACTTTGTGGGCCTTATGGTAGGCATTTGAAGGTGTGTAAGTATATTCCCAGCCTCTGTGTGACCAAAGGAGCTTGGGAGAGGATCAAATGTGTGGCAATTCAGAGTGTCATTATTTGCTTAGCAGCCAAGCTTAGTACCTGCTGGTATATAAAACCAGGTCCTCTGCAGAACCCATGGAGTCTCAAACTCTGCCCAGAATACAAGACCTCAGGGATGTATAATGTGAAACTTTTCAGTGTGTTTGGATGAGCCACACCTGCCTTTGTAGATAATACCCAGAAGGCAATTCAGTCATCAGCAAACTTGACAGCTGCACTTGTTTGTGTCCTTTCTTTGCTGCCTGTAGTGAGAGGGTCTGTGGGATGACCACTGCTTTTCACCTGTCTTGTGATGATAACCAGAAAGGGCACTCTGAGCTTTTTGCAGCTATGCATTACTTCATTTTCTTCATGCAGGAGCTGAAAACTGCCCTTTGCTTTGATCTTTATTCCAGGGAGGGAACAAAATAAACAGTGTTGATCTTGTGTGGGGCTGTCTTGTGAAGTCAGAGAACATTAATTGCTCATAAAAAAATGTTTTCCCTCACAGTGGGAAACAAATATTTTTTATTAATGGCTTCTCTCCTTTCAAGTGGTGAGTAAAAAGAAACTTGTTGAAGGACAGAGGTGTGGCATCACTGAAAGATCTGTAGTATGGCATCAGGGTGCATCATTAGTAACTGTTACCTCTCACAGTTCTTAGAGAGTCATAAAATTGTTTAGGTTGAAAAAGACCATTAAGATTGAGCCTGACCATTAAGATCCAGTCCAACCATTAACCCAGCACTGCCAAGTCCACCACTAAACCATGTCTCTAAGTGCCACATTTAAAAGTCTTTTAAATACTTCCAGGGATGATAACTCAACCACTTTTCTGGGAAGAATATGCCACTGCTGGAGAAACTATTGGCAAAGAATTTTTTTCTAATACTATTCTAAACTAAAAGTGGAGACATTTAGATTAGATATAGGGAAGAAGCTCTTTACCCACAGGGTGGTGAGGTACTGGCACCGGTTGCCCAGAGAAGCTGTGGCTGCCCCATCCCTGGAAGTGTTCAAGGTAGGTTGGAGAGGGTTTGAAGCAACCTGTCAACTGGAAGGTGTTCCTATCCATGGCCAAGGGCTTGGAATGAGATGACCTTTAAAGTCCATTCCAACCCAAACCACTCTGTCATTCTAAATCTCCCTATGGCACAACTTGAGGTCATTTCTATTTCTTGTTACTTGGGACAAGAGACCAACACCTATCTCACTGCAACCTCCTGTGACATAGCTGTAGAGTGATAAGACGATAAGAAGTGATTTCTGGGTACCATCAAAGGATCTCCAGTCTTCTGAAGGTGTTAAGA
Organism: Oreocharis arfaki; assembly: GCA_013398015.1. Taxonomy (NCBI): domain Eukaryota; kingdom Metazoa; phylum Chordata; class Aves; order Passeriformes; family Paramythiidae; genus Oreocharis; species Oreocharis arfaki. The sequence goes on along the minus strand of VZRR01005607.1, from coordinate 443,790 downwards.
AAAAAAAAAATTACTCAGACTTTTTTTGTGAAACTAAGGAAAAATATCAGACTGCTGGGCTGTGCAAGGTATCTCAAATGAAAAAGTGAACTAAAATCAGCTTCCAGAAGAGGGAAAATACAAGGCATATAGCTAGGACATGGTAGAGCCTACTTAGTTCCTACTTGTATTGTGCTGAACAATGGTAGCTCTTCTCTGACTTTGTCCACATCTTTAGTCTTCCAAGGCAAAACACGGAACAGTGACACAAGATCGAGGGTTTATGTAGTCAAAAGCTTATCATAGGGTGTATTGGAGTGTGAATTTATTAGCCACTCATGTATTTTGATACCCACTCATACAGTGTATCTGTTCTTGTGTAGTGCCAATTGTCTTTTGTCTTGTAAATGTGAGGAAACTTGTGGCAAATAGCCATGACGTCAGAGCAGGAATACAGGCAGGTTTGCAGTTTACCTCCTGTACTGGACACTCATATACTTCTGTACCAAAATACAAAATAGATTCCTCCCACCTAAAAGGTGCAGATAGAAATGAAAACTTCTAGTTCTTCAGCTTTCAGCAAAGTTAGTAATTACAGTGTAAAGAGGTGAAATACCAGATGTGACTTCAATTTTTGTTTATAATTCTGAAGAGTTTATGCATTTTCAAGAAAGATTTACATGAAGAACATAGGTTAGTAAATAAATGGAGAGCGTATATGATTAATGTTTTTAAAATAGTAAATGCTTCCCATTTGTAACATTCTTGAAACAGATAGGCCATGAAGGCTTTGTTTTTCTTTCTGCTTTACAAGGCTGTCTGTGTTTTGTTTATTTACTGTGCAAATTTATGTTCAATGCCTCCTTTTCTGTTTAATCCACAGGAGAATTTTGGTCATTAAACTGCATTAATACATGTTTAATTAAATCATTACAAAAAATATACATATGAGAAATTAATGTATGTATAATTTAAATGAATTAACAAAATTAATAATGAAAAAGTAGGAGAATGAAATCACATGTGCGAGATCCAACATAATGTTAAGAAAAGGACTTGCACAGGAACACAGTTTTACTATTTGCAAGCTACTGCAGGCACAACTGATATTGCAACAGATCCTTTCTATGAGGATGAATATTTATTACTGCTTGGTATTGTCTGCTTACTACTGTCCTTATCTGTTGCTGCTTCTCTTGCACTGTGTCCAGAGTAGCGAAAAAAAATGTTATTTCTACCTTTCAATGTTTCTGCAGATTATGATTCTGTCAGAGATGCAGTGTCTCTAAGGAGTTGGCAGCAAGGCAGGCTTAGCAGTTTGAACAAGCAACAGGAGCTTGTCTTGAGACTGTTTCAAGCAAGGCAGTGGAAATGGGTCAGCTGTGTTGACCAAATTGGAAGTGTTTAAATACAAGTAAATGAAGTGGCTAAGAACATTTGAAATACAGTAAGCAGGTAAATCAAGCTTGAGGGAAGAGATCCTTTCTAGCAGAGTTCCATAGCACCAATGAATTGGTAGCCATTTCAAGTTAGATGGGACTTGTTCAGAGTAGCTACATCTGGGTAAAACATGAAACTTTTGGGGAATTTGAAATATGTAAATGCAGACTTGGTTACAGACTGGCTGGAAGATCAGTATTCCAGTGTTCTCACTGCAAAATGAAAAGTCCCAAAATTTTGAGTACCAGTTTGATATCCTTAGTGAGCTGCTTCTAACTCTTTGGAATTATGTTTTTACTTCAAAATGTTTGATTGAATGGCATTGTTTTGGAAGAAGCAGTTCAGTTTTGTAGTAATCCTATTTTAATAAACCCAGAACAACAGCAGTGATCTTGATTCAGTCAGACAAACAAGATTAGGAATTTGTTCAAATAAAAACTAAGTACATGTTTTAAATGAGTGAATATTTACTTCATGTATCTCTAATTAGGAGTGTCCCACACTACGTGTAGGTTAACACAGGCTTTTAGTCACTTAGTTCCACTGTAGCATTCTTGATTGATTTTTTTTTTTTTTTATTTTTAATATTCATTTTTTAAAGGCAAAGTAATGTAGCAATTGCTGTTGGCACTGCAGTGGAATCTCTGGCCTGTTCTTGCCTCTGCCAGGTGGTAATTTTGTGTCTGGGAAGTTCATATTGCTACTATATGCCTGAGTTTTCCTTGCCTGTAAAGGAGATGATGGTGTTGAAATGTGTTGGTAGCGAAGGAGGCAGCAGCATATAAGATGGCTATTATGCAACAGTCAGCTTTATTACCAGTTCAAATGCTGCATCTGAATGACTTAATATTACAGAGATGATTATGTTAGAGATTGTCACTTATATAGTGAAATTAGGTGGATTTGATTCCGTGATTCAATTGCAGTAAGTCTGCATGGGGACAAAGAAAGCATCTTAAAATAGTGATGGGCATGATTCAGAGTGCTGATCTGCATTTATGTGAGAATGTTTCAATCCAGCATAAAGAGGCTCCTACTCCAGTCTTCCTGTGAACACTCTTGCCCAAATCCAGATTCAGATGCATTCAGATGCAAAATCTTAGAACTAAACCCTCCCAGATCTGACTGGTGTTAGTTCATTCTCTCATATATTCCCCCCCACTCCCACAAAGTTCATAGTGTTGAAAGTGAGTCTTGGATTCATCTTGCTATGGAAAGGTGCAAGCCATGAAGCCTAGATTAAGGGGCTTGAAATTCTTTTAGAGCTGTACTATATCTGGCAATTTGTGCTCCTTTGGGGTTGACAGAATTTTTTTGGCAGTTAAATTTTCACTGCCGAGTTTTGCTCTGAGATTCAGGTTCAAATAAATCTGAAACGTGGAGCAGAGTTCCGTCCAAGTGAGTGAATTTCCCATGCTTTCTGTCTGAAATAATAAATCCTTCCTTGGAGAGAGAAGGGCAAACCTCCATTTGGTTCATCCAGAAGATTTGCAGATGCTTTTATGAACCTGGGTTTAATTTGGGGTTTGCAAGAAAGCCCTTTCCTACTTCTTCTATTCCTATTTCAACTCTGGGGTATAACCCAGCCTGTGTAAGAGTTAACAGGAGTTTTTCAATCCCATTTGTAGCAAAGGCAGGATTTTCGCTCTGAAGTTCTGCCTGTTTCTGTTTATTGCCCTTACAGGCCAAATACTGATTTAGTAAGTATACTTAGTGAAGCACCTATTGACTTCACGGCAGAATTTCAAAACCTCAGGATTCCATGCTATTCTTCTTAACTCTATTAAAATTGGAAATGTATTAGCTATGAAATGACCCAATAAATGACAAAATTTAATTCAGGAAGTGTAGCTCACTGAGTGCATATACATTCCNCCCCCCGCATTTTTAAAGAAGGCTCTTTGGCTGCCTTGAAAAATTCACATACCTACTTCTCCAGAACTTGTTTTACCATATATACACACAGTACATAGTATACCTCCTGATTTTACAAAAAAATCCTGATGTTGTTCTGCTCTTCGACCTGCAGCCTTCTGTACCCCATAAACGGGAGCAAAAAACATCTGCCTAATTGATTATTTAATAAACAGTGTTATCAATGCCTTTAAGACAGCTGTATGACATGGGGACATCAGGACATTTGCTGGCTTGCCTTAATTGGCATGGCAACATTGTTTTTTGGCCTGGCACAGCAGATCGAAAATTGAATTTACAAAATCAAACTGTAGTTATCTACATTCCTTGATGTCCTCCCAGGTGAGCTACTGGGCTTCATGCTAATAACTTCTAAAGCAAGCAAACTTTAGCTAATTATGTGCTAGTTTATTCTCCCTTGCTAAATTTTGGCAGGTTGCTTCTGTAAATTATGAAAAATAAATGTGAAATATGCAGATGTCTTTTGTTTGAAGCAGATGTTTGGTCCGCCTTGCCAGAATCTAATCAGCTGTTTCCCCAGAGTTTTTTGTTTCTCCCCCCACCCCCAATATTGTCCATGAGTTTATGAAAACACGAAGGGTTGGGGGACTGTAGAACAATAGGACATTGCTTTATTTTCCAGCTACCAGGCTTCAAGGTGACTCAAGGTAGATTTTTTTAGGCTGTTGTCTTCCCTGGCTAAAGTCACAGCAGATGCTGGCAGAGGGCCCATAAGGCACAATATTGTCTGAAGGCAGAATTTGAATGCAACCTTGCCTGTCATGGGAGAGGTGGTGGCGAGTTGGGAAGGAGCCAGAGAAAGCTGGCTTTGAAGTCCTGATGGTGCTGTGTGGCCAAGACGCGCCAAGATTTATGTGCTTCCCCCACGGGAGCCTCACAGATGGGGGAGGTAAAGATCTCCAGGGGCGCAGAGCAGCTATGTTAAAGGCGAGACGGGTGGCAGGATCTGTTTCCTTCCTTGTTGCCCCAAGCCACCCCTCTCCATGCCCTGTTTCCTACAGCCTGGCATGGGAGGAGGATGGATTGGCTGGTGTTGCACCCCACACTGCCTGGCTGGGCTAGAGGGAGACTGCCAGGGGTGTCTTAGTGCTCTGTTGGCATCTCAGCCAGCACCACCCTGCAGCATAGGGTCTGAATCTGCCTGTAGTGGTATGGGCTATTTGCTGTAGTCTCCTGGTTATCATAGCTGCTGAAAGTGAAGCCCTCTCCAGAAGTCTGATCCACACTATACCTCATACTTTTCTCCTGGCCTGCAGTTTAGTTTGGACTTCCAAGACACGGGTGTGCTGACACAGCAGCTGTGCCTCCCTTGCTATGACACTGCATCCTCCCAAGAAGCATTTCTGTCTCAACAGCAGCATTTACTAGTTATGTACCAACATAAAGTGTACAAAATGCTCCAGATGAAGATTCCTCAAACCTTGAGGATCATCCTCCCTGCTGTCACAACTCCAGCAGGCTCATCAGAAGTTCAGTATAAGAATAGTAATTATTTTTTCAGTAAGTGCTAAACACCTGCTTTGAATTTCTGTTAAGGTTTTTGCAGCATTTGATTGTGCATGGATTTAAACTTCCAGCCCTCCTACAGGTTAAGTATCAATTTCCACACTTTGCTTATAGGGAAACAGATGCAGAAATAGGCAAAGTGATGTCTTCTTAAAAGGAGAAAAGATAAGTTTTGTGTTTAAAAGACTTTACTGGTGTAATGTCATCCTGATGATGTTAGTTCATGTCACAACCTCCTACTGGACATATTTTTCCAGCTGCCATCAGGGCTTCTCTTGTGGGTCAGTAGAAAGGCAGATATTTCTGCAGCACAATGTTGGGATTTAGTTCTGTGTGTTCAGAGCACTTCCTGTTTGGGTAGGTCTGCTGATCATTTCCAAAATCTTTACTTTTACCTTAGGTGCTGGAAGCTGAATGGCTGCCTGAGTAGATAACAAATGAGCATCTCTAGGAGCCAAGAGCTACAGAGTAGTAGGCAACTTCTGAGCAATAAGTACTTCAATATTATGGTCCTACTTATTTTTTATCATGGCTGAAGCACAGATCAAGGGTCTGTTGTGATAGGTGCTTTGGAAGCAATTAAAATGAACAGTCCTTTCCCTGGGGACAGAGGTCTTGAGAGTGTGGCAAGATGCTCTTTACTTGTAAATAGATTGCTGGAGGGAAGGATAATTCAGCACTGTAAGACTGCTAGGGTTTTTTTTTACAGTAAAACTGAAGGGGGGAAAAAAATTGCCGATTTTTATTGGCTTCTTTACATTTAATGTCGAAAGAATCTGGGTTTAGTCCTTCCAAAAGCATTTGTTTAATCTGACTTTATCATCAAGGAATATTATTTTTTTATAAAAAGAATCCTCATAAGGCAGTATGAATATATAGTCCTTTGATTATTCAAAAGATTGTACAAATCAAAATAAATTTGCCTGAGCTATTTAAAATAATTAACCTTTGACAAACCTCCCTCTCTGGTAATGGAATAGTAACTATATGAATAAAAGATAAGTCATGATATTCAATGAATTACAATATTCATCCCATAAATTACAGGATAAGATAGCAGTATAATCTATGTTTTTATAACTGTAAAATGTCCTGAATGGTAGCCCCTGTACTCTTCCGGTGATTTTCTTTAAGGTGTGCAACGCCTCTTGCATGGAGGGCTTCCCAAATGATGTTAAGTTTCAGCAGTGTTCTCAAAGGCTATGACCCAGGACTTCCTTCCCTGCTCTGAAAGGGAGTCTGTGCCTTAATGGGAAACCCATGCTACAAAGGGATTTTCCTGAATTGCAAGAGTAAGTGCAAATTATGATCCTGGGAGTCTCCTGCTATATAACCAAGTACAATGCCAATAAACCAGGGGTGTAAACCACATGAGCATATGGACAAAATATGGTCTGAATGGCATGATTATGTTTCTCAGGCCATAATGAATTCATCCCAAGGTGCAACTGTACATCTGTTGTTATAGTGTTCATGATAGCAAACACTTCAGTTAAGGTCGCAGTTTAACTCAAATTATAGCCACCTGTTTCCATTCACTAACAACTTTCTTAAAAATGATTCCTTCTGGACTGACTCAAATCAGTTCTAAAATGGTCATTCATTTATATATTTATTTGGGGGAAAATGTGCTTGATTTATTGAGTAGGTAGGCTGAAAGACACTCTCTTCCTGCCTCCTCCTCACCATTCCAACCCCGTTGATTCCCACCAGTGAATTTCCTTAAAAATAAATCACATCCTTTGGCTTTTGAGGGACTGATCCAGCTTGCATTGATTTTTTGGTGAATACTGTATTGGGCTTTCTGCGGTTCACTTTGTGGCTGTTGGCATGGACTAATACTATGTAGGAACAGATCAGATTACTGCATATGAAGCTTTAGGTGCTTAGAAGTTAGGAATTTGTCCAGACTGGTTTTCTAATAGCTCTTTCTCATTGTGTAGTCAGTAAGTGTTGCTTACATGGCATCCCATCTTTCTTTAGCTGGGAAAATCTAAACCAGAGTCTTTATAGACTGGAGAGAAAGGGTAGGATGCTTGATTCTTTACAACTGATACCAAGAAAGGTAAATTTCTTAAAAACAAGTTTGCCACCCCTCTGGGAGGGATGAGATACCACAGACTAAATGCTATTACCAAAATTTTAAAAATGGCAAAAGAGGAGAATCTAGTTTTGGGTCTACAGATACGATGTTCTCTTTCAGTGTCTGTCTTAAAAGCTTTTAATGCACAAGCCAACTTTGCAAATGTTTTCCAAATTAAGATATACAAATATTAAAGGAGGGTCTGCTACTAATCCTTAAAACAGAGATCAATATCAGTGATACATACAACATTTTGAAGTGATGTGTGATAGACTCCCAACAAACAAATGTTTATGGAGCAACATCATTTCTTAGCAAGTGTCCATTGTGCCTGTTATTGAATGCTCTCCATTGTGCTTTCATCTGAGGTGAGTAAATCACACCATGATTTCAGGTTTAGTTTGGATTTGGCAGTATAGGGAGCTGTTTTGTGCACTCTGGTATTTGGTTTCCTAGCAAGCCCCCTCCTGACAGCTGTGTGAGTGCAGAAGGGAGATTACACTGTTCTTGAAAAACTAACTTACTACGTCATAGTGAGCTCCCTTTGAGAGGCAAATGTTGATCCCAGCCTACAGCCTGAAGGGCCAGGTTAGACTCCAGGTTAACCCACAAAGGTTGGTAAGAAAAAAAAAATTCCTTCCCTTGAGACTTCAGAACATTATTGCTCCTTTTCTCTGCCTGCATGTAGCTTACTGCTCCTCTGGAAATGAATACAGAGTACATTAGGGTGCACAAAAGTCACAAAAGAGAGTTTCTCTGTCCCTCCTCTGTTATGTAAGTGGTCCCACTCGCAAGGGACAAGGAAGTTCTCCAGTGCACACAGAGTGCCTATTTTTTTATAGAATAGCATTGTTCAGCTTTTATAGACATATAATCCAAAGTGGCTTGAGAAGGGTACTCATGCCCTTATGCTTTCTCAATAATGAGGAAGCTGAGAAAAGACTTGCCCTACAGCCTTGCAGCAAGGCAAGGGCAGACTTGGGCTTGGAACTGAGGTCCCAGCCCTGTGCTAACCCCTGGGGCTCTCCTTCTTCTCCATGCTGGCTCTGCTGCCTTCAAGGCTCTCCATGCCTGGGAAGGTGAGAGCATTAATGGGCTGTAGTGCAGCAGCTCTGTAAGACCTCTGCCAAGTGCACAAAAATGACTCCATTTGGCCAAGTGACTTCACTGTCATGCATTCATTGTTACCAGCAGGCACAGCCAATGTGGTAGAAATTGTTGTAAATAGTAGCAAAAGACTTTGTTTTGTTTGGGGTTTCCAAAAAAATGTGTGAAGTTGCTGCTTGAAATGAGCATTTTTGTTCATTTGCTCTCTTGTCAGCATGTTTTCTACCAAACTCCTGTTCTCTTGGGTGGGACAGAAGAAGATGCTGGCAAGATGGGCAGATGGATGGCAAGCTGCCACTCAGCCTGGAGCTTGCAGTCCTCAGCTACCTAGACCCAGAGGGCTACACGTGGCATGATTTGAAGTCTAAAAGAGAAAGTGAACTTTCAGTGACTCATTTCAAATAACTCTTTTTTTCCTTACCTTTGTTTAAAAGGTGCCTTAGTTAAAGCTTGTATTATCACAATTAAAAATAGGCATTGATGTAATTACGTAGTAATTGCAGCAAATTATCAAGATGAAATCATTAAGGCAGCTTTTTCTATTATTGCTGCTTAAGTTAGATGTCTTATGTATATATTTGGAAGAGAAGAAAAGAAGAATTCTCTTGCAGCTTTAGTATTACTGAAAATAAAGGATGATTGTGCTCTTCTGCTGCTGCTTACTGACACTGTCAAGAGTAATGTGAGTTACATGGAACCAAAGCAAAGCATGTTCTTCCCTGAGCCCTAACTGAGTAGCATTATAGCTTGTTTTATCAGGCTCTCAATTGTGAAGTGGCCTTCTTTTTTTCTTGGACTTGCAGGTAGCAGAAATGATTTACTTCACAGAATAAGGGTATTTTTTGCTTACGAGTTAGCCATTTACAGAAAAAATGTTATTTACATAGATGAATTCTATGGGGGAGAACATGAAATTGACCACTTTCTTTTCTTTCCTTATGGAAATCTTCTGCGGATATTCTTGTTTTCTATTAGGGATGTAAGAGGAAAGAAGGGGGAGTATTGCTTCAGTCTGTCCCTCTCAATAGGCTTTTTACATGAGCAGAGAGTCCCAAAAGTCTGCTGATGGCAATGATATATCTGATTTCCAAGATCTGGTGCATAGCAAAATATTAGCAATGATGCAACTTCTGTATTACTTCATTCTTGTTTATTCTTTTGTGTATATTTATCTATGCTTTCAAGACAAAACAGTAGTGTGTCACTCAGGGGATTGGTAATTGGATATAGAGCCTTTCACCTCTGGGTCAGGGGTTCAGATTTGTTACAGGTCAGTACTGCCTGGGAGTTGCTATCATGTGACAGCTGCTCAGTGGCCCTTTATGAAATGAGTTGGTGGTCCCAGTTTGCTGCCTTGAGAGCAGGTGTCTTCAGCACAGATCAAACCTGAGGGTGCCAGTGCAAAACCCATTGTCAGTAGAAAAGAAGAATTGCACTTGGGTATAATGCTCACAGTTTGCATGAACTTAAAAAAACTCAAGAGAGCAAACAGACATGTCTAGATCCTCAGCTGGTGTAGATTGGGCATAAATAAAATAAGTGTAGTTGCAGTGATAACAGTGGCTGATTAAAACAGAACTCACTGTGGTTGGACTGTTTTAGTAATCTAAAGGTTACTGACATTACAATAATATTTTAAGTAAAGATGAAAATCATCAATCCAAGTACCTTAGAATTAAAATCACATTTAGAACAAGTCTAGGCTTCCTGAAATTCGGAATAGCACTAATTCTTCCATCTTGTGATGCCCTGAGATAACCATACAGTTATGGTTAATGGATTTTACTGTTGTCCCAAAGGAGGTGAAATTTGATTTCAAAGATACATTAGTCTCCAACTTTTAATGAATCTCTGCTTTTAATGGCTTTGTCTCTGCTTCTGCCAGGGCAACAAACCCAGGCAAGCAATTCTGAAATGTTGAGGTGTAGTGATGGGATTCCTTCCATCAAGGAAACTCCTAACACTAGGGGAGCATGAATGTCTCACGGCAGTTAGAAAAAACTTTTAGCAGTTGTGAAGTAGTTTCGTCACCTCTGATATCATTGAAGTCTTGTTTAAGGAGAGTCTCAGTCTTGTCTGACAGTGTCCAAGAGAAAGTAAGAGAACCATTTGCTCTAGAAAAAAACATTTCCGTTATGCTGAGATTTTGCTGCAGCATTTCAAATCTGAGTTATTTTAGTACTTATTTCAACAGGAACAATACAATGGCACAGGGTGTCTTAATTTTGTCATAAAAGTGAGCCTGAAGTGAAATATTTATAAATTATCCAAAGTAATTCTGTGCTTTAAAAGGGCAAACTCTCTGTTTGTACAGGGTGCATCATAGAAAGAAGTTGAACTTCTTTGAAATGCATACTTCAGCCTTAATTGCATAGTAGTGACTAGCACTTCCATTGCTTTAGGCTTAAAAAATGATGGAGACAGAAAAGTAGCCTCTTCTCAGTAACTGCTTTTTTTCGTAATGTATAACTTATGTTCTCTTTCTTTAAACTCACTATTCCCATGTCTGGTATAATTTAGGGAGCAGGCTAACACACTGGTGGTTGTTTTTTCTTACCTCAGAGCTGCCAGATGAGAGACAAAAAGGCAAGAAAGAAAAAAGGACAGGGTATTGAAATTATAGAATGGGTGGTGAAATGACATTTTTAGTGCTCCAGTCTATGCTGGATGATTCAGTCTTATTTTCTGTGCACCCCTGGTTGTTGATTATGGACAAAGACTAGAAGACTTGCCAGATGTCTTAAAAAAAAAGTCAATTATCAAAGTGTTTTTATCCTCTCTAGTGCCAGATTCCTTCACAAACTTGTACCTTGTGTCATTCATGCCTTACTGACTTTGTATGTTGTTTGTTTTTCTAAGTCTGACCTTATTTACTGTCTAGGAACAATTAGTGCCATGATGATACAAATACAGTATTCAGAGACATTTGCTTCAAAAGGATCCGTTTCAGTATTTACAAAACTGAAGGTGGTGGGATTCAGCTACAGATTAGTCCAGCGATTAGACAAGGAGGGAAACACTGCTTGCGCAAATACTTTTGCTACATCTAAATTGAATAAATTGAGGCTTTGGAAGAAGGAAGGGTAAGAATTCCAGCTGCCTCCTTTCTTTCTAGCTGAAACTTGGAGGTACAAGGGCATAGCTAAGCTTACCTTATTCAGTCACCCAGAAAACGACACCACTTGAATGCACTCTCTGAATAGAAGGCACAATGATAATAGCGATGTCCCACAACAGAATGGCTTCTGCCAAATAGCCTTAGCCTTTCTGCATGATCACAAGGACCAGCAATCTGTTAACCAGCCCATTCTCTAGGTTTTGGTGCAGCAGTATGCTTTAATTTGAGATTACTGTTGCACCTAACAAGAAACAAACTATTACTAAGAGATGGTTTAAAGGGGGAAAAACAAATCAACAAAAGAAATCTCACAATCCAGAAGAGCCAAATATTGTAAGGCGAAGGGAAGAAGAAATTGCCTGTTACAGAACTTCATTAAAGCCATTTATCAGCTTAGTATGCCTAACAGTCTTCTGGCTCCAGAGTTTTTTTTCATATAGGGGGCGGATAAGGGCGCGTTTCACTTTCATTTGCATTCTTGATCCCTGCTGCTCTGTTTATGGCATTGATGCTATTCATACAGTCTTTTCAATATTAATTTTTAATTTATGATGCTCATTAAGAGACACTTAAAACAGAACAATTATCATTTATCTTGATATATTATTTACTAAGACTTGCTGTCATGGTTAGGGACCTGTGATTAGTGGGAGGGGAATAGAAAGCAGTTCCAAAAGGTGCTTGGCTGAAGGGACTGAATCTGAGGAAATGGTTGTCACCACCAAAGGCCTGAAGTTCTGATGTCTAAGCAAAAGTCTTGCAGCACCTAATCAAAACTCAGGAGGAACCTTTGAAGACGAGACTGGGACAGTGCTTAATGAACCTGCAGGATAATATTAATGAAACTCTCCCGTAAACCACCAGCTCATCAATTATTCATCCTGCTTTTGTCCTGGTACTTTAGTGTCTTCCCTTTTCGTCTCAATATGATTACCTTTTTTTTTATTCCCTGTATCCTCATTTTCCTTTTGTGGATTTGCTGACGTGTACCCTTGGTAGCACTTCCTTCCTGGGAAATTCTCTTTCTTGAGGCAACTGTGCAGTATTCACAGGAACAAGATAGGTAAATTGTGCTCATCGAGGCTTTTGGATAATCGTGCTGCATTTATTAAGACTTAGTAAACCACATCACTGATATGACAGCCTTGGAGAACCTGATTTGTTAAAGGCTACCACATTGGAAACTCAGAATCATTTATGCATTTCTTAATTAATTTGTAGGATTTAGTAAGCTATTGTGACACTATCTATATAGAAGTCTACATGGCAAAACAGAATTTCAAATAATAGTGACCTACTAGGAATATATAGACGTGATCTTTCCTTCCTCCACAACTGTCCCTTTTACAGGACTTCTGAAAATCCCTGCCTTTAGTCTCTGAGTTCAAAAAAGGTTGTTTATAATGTATACTTGTGCAGAAGAGAAGGCAAATTGGATGTTTTAGAGCCTGATAGTTGCAACTCTGCGTCTGAAACCAATTCTGGTATTTTTGACTTTGTTTTATTTAGTTATTTTTAGACTTCCTGAAAGGGGTATTATTTCTATTTGTTTTCTGTTCGACATCAAAGCAGAAACAACAAATTACTAATTTTGTAATCTATTCCCTGGACCCTTGGCTTTCAATTTTTTGAACCACTGCACAGCAGCAGTGGAACTGTATGCAGAAAACCTCAAGGGCCAATACCATCAAACACCTTTGAGACACACACACCATTCTCTGCCTCTTTTCTGTTGAAAATCTTGACACTGCAGCTAATCTCAAAGGCAACCACTGTATTGATAAACTATTTTCTAGAGGGAAGGAATTATAAATTATGAGGTTCAGCAATTCTGGCACTTTTTTTTTTTCTCTTCCACCTTCTGGATTTTGCAAGCTTGTATTTAGAATATATTTATACCAGAAGGGGAAAACAAAAAATCCCCTGCCCAGTATAATGGGAAAGCTGATGCAACAGTCTATCATGACTCCTTCAAAACAGTGTAATGAGGACAGCACACAATGCTACAGCTTGTATTTACGCTATGTAGCATGTTTCATCTCCAAGCCAGTTTAAAACCTTAACATTTATCTTTGCAGCACTCCTATGAGCAAGATGTGTAGGCATTGTTAGCCTCTTTGTGATGTTGTGTCAGAACTTCATTAGGCCGAGAGATGCAAATGCAAGAGGGCATGGGAGAAAGTATGCAGCACACAAATCAGTTGTTCATGTGATTTTGCACCCTGTTTTAGATTCAGATCCTTTTGTAAAGAAAGCACTGCAGAATGGTGATTTCTGCCCCTTCCCCAGCAAGACCAGCTCTGGCTACTGCTGTAAATAATTGGTGCTTGGAGTTGTATGCTAAACCTGAGAATATTTATCTGATGATATTTTTTCCTCATTAATTGACAAAATATTCCCAAAGAGTTCCTTAATTGTTATGCTGCATGAACTCATTTAGATAGAATTTTGAAAACCATTAATGTAATTTGGAGGTGTAAATCCTGTGGTCTGATATGACATGAACACTCAGAACTGCAGCCTGACCCATGCATGAGCAACGTGACACATCCACATGTCAAACTGCAACCCCACGCAGGAGCTAGCTTGTCTCCTGGAAGCCTTATAGCTGTGTTAGTGTGGCTTGCTCTCGGGCTTACTGTGACGGAGCGGGGGGATGAGGAGACAGGCAGCATTACGCTTGTACAGTGATAAATGGAGGTTTCCTCATGCCCCTGTGCTCTCTGTGCAAGCAGGCACCAGGATTCGAACAGCCCATCTGAAAATGAGCGTTGGATTAAAATCAAGACACTCTAGACTTTTCTATCCATTCCAGCTAGTTGTACAGGGTTTCATTCATCAGCTCTAAAGAACATTTTTGGATTAGTCTTACATCTTTCCAACCAAATCCAACCTTAGCTGCTTTGGTAATTTAATGTTAGAATTGCAATTTACTATAAACCTTCTTAGCAGGCAGGTAATCAACTTAACAGAGTTTATTGCACAAGCAGCTGTTCAGCAATCTAATATTATTATTTTTTTTTTACCTGTTATTTGCAGCTGCAGAACAGGATAAATCCACATTAGTTCCAGTCTGCCTGACAAACAATCTCATCTCTGCCATGTTCTAATTTTTGATAACTTTCAAGATCTGGCTTCTGCAAACTATGAAGCACATAAATTGAACAAAATAACTTTGAATGAAGCAAGCCTGCTTAGTTTCTCTGGTTTACATGCCAAAGGCTTGGCAGTTATATGGCATGTTAGTGATTTCTTTCTATTTCTTTGGTTTTGGCTTCTGCTTTTTCGGTTTGCTTTTGAAAAGGGTTTACCTATGTTTCTCAGTGGTTAGTGGAATTGCTAATGTTTTAACATGATAGGAAGAATAACCTCAGGTGCTTATAGCATTTGAAACAAGGCACAGCAACGAGGTGAGATGAACAGGCGTGTTCTTTCTAAAGATGGTGTGTGCAGTAACAATATTGGGGCTTTTAAACCACGATCCTGTTTCCCTAAAGCATTCTTCGTGATCCCATTCAGCTTTCGTTGAACCTGGCAAGGGGGGAAAACTGGTAGAGTGCGTGTCACTGCGTAGCATGGCGTAGCTCTTTTAATGCTGGCCCTTTATAATGTTTTTAAGGTCATGTAACTTTTCTGATTTTTGCCCAGGGATAACTTTTCCCTTATTTTAGCATATCTCCTTTTGTCTGGTTTGGCCAGTTATTGACTTTGTCCTTTTTTCATTTATTTCTCTGCCTCCTGGTTGTAGCATTTTCTCCCTGGAGTCTCAGGTTAGAAGTTTTCCCTTTTGTGAAACCATGACAGGTGCCTAATTGAATGATGAATGTCCCTTTATTACTCTGTAATTGAACTGCCAGCTTTTTGATTGGTTTGTGGAGATGCTCCACTCCTCATCAAGCACTGCGGGGGGCTCCAGGGCTGGCAGGCTGGGCCTACCCTCCATCTGTCTAATCGCATCTCTCCCCTACTTGGGTTTTGGGTGGGGAGGGGACTCGGGGGGAGGAAAGTCATAATAAATTATGCTAATTCGGCGTCGCTGTGACAATAAGAATATCGCATTGTTACGTGCGTGGTGGCGGCAAATGCGAGAAGACGTTTTGTCGTCGTGGCTGCCTGGCCTGACAGGCCCTCGATGAAGATTAATGGCCCTCACCTGAGTGACAGAGCAGGGGATTGTGGGGCAGAGAGGGTCATTCATCATACTCTGACAGGTGTCATTCACTCCGACAGCAGCACCACTGTCGCCTGGCTAGTGGTTCCATTTTTCTGCCAGTTAAGCAAGGAGTTTAATAACATCCCCAGAATTAAAACTCATTCTTTGTAGCAGGTCTGACAGCTGAAAATAAGAAAATCAATTCTTCACATGTTATAGCACAGTTAACTGACTAGGGTTTTGACTTTAATTTAGTCTTTGGGCTGAATTTCAAGTAGGCTGCTTTTGTAAGACATAATCTATTAAAATTTACCAATAGCACTAACTTCACTTTTATTATTGTGGCTGGATTAAAATGCAGCCTTTAGTAGTGGATGTCATCTTCATTTGGTGCAAGCTCAAGCTCTTACAGCTCTGGTGAGGGATATTTCACTTTATCCTCATTAATGATGTTTATAGCTTCTCTCTTCATTAATATTGATCCCTTAAACTACAGAAGAAAACAAGACAGACACTAATACAAACCATTTTGTATCATTAAACTGTTTGGATTCCTTGGTTTCAGTCATTGTGGCAAGCTGAATAAAATATTTCAGAAATAAAAGAAAAAAAAAGAAGAGACAGCACAAGCTTCTGGCTACTCTTGGTGGGAAAAACCAGGTTAGCCTTATGGCCCTGTGCTGCTGCTGGCTTTGTGCTTCCAAATGGGGATGGCTAATCTAGGGGAAGGCTTGGAAGTAGCATCTGAGAAAATAGTGCTAAAATAACAACCTCAGTATGTGTTTAATATCTCAGCTAGTGAAGCTAGGACAAAAATGTTTGTTGCCTCTTTCATTTACCTCATTAAGGCTGTTGTAGCCAAGGGACGGGCACGACTAGCTGGAAGCTCTGTCATGGAAACATGAATGAAGAAGACAGATTGATGTCTGTTTAACTTAGGAGGTTTGTGATTCATCTGTATGACACCACCACGAAAAATGCAACCAGGATGCGGAGAAGTGTGAGACCGAGTGTTTCCAGTGGACCTGGAAGCATTATTGTTGCTGTATTAGGCCAGAATGAAGCCATATCCACAGAAATGTGTGTGATTTGGGTCAATGTAATCAAGACGGATTAATTCCATTTGGAGTAAGTGCCAAAAAAGGCTGCTAGGGTGATCAGGAAAATGCAGAGCTTACAAGGAGTCTTACAAGGAGAGAACAAAGGACCTCAGCTTATTTGGACTAACGAAATGAGGGCTGAGGAGAACTGTGACTGCTCTCTACAAATACTTCAGGGGGAGCAAACATGGGGAGTTGAGGAGAGGACAGTCTTGGTGGCACAGTCTAGGGCATTTCTTCCAGTCCTGTGTTCTTATAAAGCGACCATAATTTGTCTCCGTGTAGATAATAAAACAAAAACTGAAAGAAATTGCATGCATACCTCTCAGTCTCACTGAGATATTGTGGGGAAGGAAAGATTTTGTTTAGTGGTGGTGAGGGAGGACAGGAATTCATCACGTTGTGAAATTTATTTCTGTCTCTGTTGCAAGTGGAGAAGGACTGTAGTGTTGCAGCTGGAGGTTTGGTGGTAAAGAGGCTACAACCTTCTTGAAAGCGTCTCTGGCTGAGAGCTGCACGGCGAGGCCACTGCACACACACACACTCAGACACCCCGGATAGTTTCCTCAATAAGTCGGCAGCAAAGAGTCAGGATTAGTCTCCGGGAGGGATTTATTCCAGCCACGTGTGTGGCGCAGGTCCAGGGAGGCACACGAAAATCGGACGAAGAGAGGATGAGCAAGAGTATGAAAAAGGAAGTGTTCGGGTTTTTTATATGGGGTCGGTAGGGATGGAGAGAAAACATCAGGGACCAATAGTCTGAGGGCATGGGGGTGGTACACAGGTGGGGCTAGGGTAAAGACAGCAGAGCAAGGCATCCTGGGAGAGACCTTTTGGTGTGGCCAGGGCACATCCATGGGGCTGCTGAGGCTAGAGGCTCCCAGGCTCCCACGATGTAGGACAGCCAGGCTCCTCCACAGATACTCATTCAAGTATCTGGAGTTATATGAGAGAAGTTTGTACACCTCAGTGATGTGAATGAGGAGTTCCATGCTTATTTTGTTTTATAGAGAGCATGTTATAGTATGCTTTAAATTCTTGTAAATTTTTCCCTCTACTCAGTGTAAAATGTTAAATTTTATCCTGTGGAGGCAACTCTGCTTTGAAAGGAAAAAAATTCTCCTCTATTTGTTGTTAGTGTTATGAGTGAGCTGCATTCAAACAGACAGTGTAGAGGTAAACTGGATACATAATGTAGAAAAGCAATTTGACTGTACTGATGCCTTATNCCCTTTCCCTTCCCAAGATGTTGGTTTACATTTTGGGCCTAGGACAGGAGGGGCCTGTCCTTGGGGGGCAGGCCTGGAGAGAGTTTGTTATGTCTGTCTGGCCTAAGAGAGCAGCAGCTAACAGACTACGAGAAACTCCAGAGTTATACTCTAGACAGTACAGGATTTTAAATTATAAAAGTTAAAGCTTAAGGCATCAATACAAAGTAATAGATAAGAACATTTTACAAGTGTCTATTTGGTCTTAGCCATGTGGTGTTTCTTTCTAGTGCAAGGGAGAGGCAAGAAGCGCTATCTTTTTTTCTTTTTCTGAAATCATTAAAAAATGAAATCCTCTCTAGTTCCAGCAGGTTATTGGAGTTTTTTGCACGAGGCATTAAATAATAGCATTATATTGAGCCGCCTCTGACGTCAGAAGAGGAATATTGTATGGCTGATGCTGTACATGCATATCAAGATGAAGGAATGTCTCCAATCAAAAATTGAACATAGTGGCCTGTCAGAGACTTTCTGGTTCTTGAAATTCAAATAGCCCCTTGGGCTCTATTTGGTTCCAGTTTCAGACTGGATTGGAGGAGAAGGATCATCTCTGTAGTTGAGTTGATATGATAAATTGCTCGTAAGTTTGCTAATACTGTTTTTTAACTGTGCAGCCAATCATGTTTATTCTGAATATTTTAAATGTGTAGCTACATGATGTATGAGTGAAGTGAAAATAGAGAAGTAGAAGGGCTTAGGTATTTTCTAGTAGAACAATTGTTCTTGTCTTCAGTATTGCTCATAGAAATGAGAACTGGTTTAAAATTATGTGGCTCACTGAATATTTAGAAAGCAAGTCTTTTCACTAAAGGCAGGTTTTTCATAAGGCAACTCTAAATAAAGAAATGCTTACGAACCTAAAGAAAGATGCCTTCTAATATTTTTTATTTCAGCTAATAAGAGAAACATGATTAAAACATGCCTGTTACCTCACTAGTGCAAATGCAAATACTTCACTTTTTCCCTTCTCAATTTGGCTGGGTCTGCACTCTGAAAAGAAGATTCAATGAGACTTACACGTCCGAAAAATAGGAACTTCACAGTCAAATACCTGCCTGTAGAAATACATTAACACAAGTTTGTTGTTTCTGGTCTTTTTTTCCTAAGCTGCAACTATAGGTATCTCACCTACCTTTCCTCGTCATTGTCATTCTAGTCTGATGACAAACGGTTGCCTTGGAATTTTCATGTGTTTATACATTAGTGCAATTTATGTGCTCAGAGGCACCCAATGACTTGTCAGGAAGATAACTGCAGAATCTTTTAGAAGTTTCACCCCAAACAGAAAGTGAACATTTTGATGCTTTCTGGGGTAATTTTCCATAGAAGAAATTCTTAACATGCATATTGTGCTTGCCAGGCTTAGTCAATCACAAGGAACCTATTTCTCTATTATCATCTATTATGCTATAAAATCTATATACTAATCAGTTACTCCAAGAATTTGTAATAACTAAATGGTACTGGAAAGTTTTGGATACTTCATGCTAGCAGCTGCCAAAGACAGGATGTGATCTTACAAAGTCAAGGTGGGAAAAGTGATACTGAAGGCCACAAAGTGAGAGGATGACTATTAGTAGTCATCCACGTTTTGCCAAAATCTGACTTTTCTCCATAATTTAACAGCAAAAAATAACAATGTGTAGAACTTGCTGTTCAACATCATCCAATAGGACAGGATACATAATTCCAATTTAGGAAGTGCTGACCCTGGTGAATTGTGAGGCAGAGATGAGATTAGCACCCTGTTCTGCATTCCCTCAGACAAGCTGGCCTAGTTATTTTAAGACGTAGGAAGGTATTAACCAGTGCAAATAAAAATAGCAAAAGGAGTGCTAAAGTAGCTCCTTACTGAGCTGGCTGTACTTCCTGTTCTAATTATTTTCACTAAGCCACTAAGCACTGCCCATAGTTCATTCTCTCTTTATTTTTTTTCCCCACCGTGAATCCTGCCACCTGTACATCATGGCTTTCTCCTGGGTAACATCTGTATGGAAATCTTAAACAATGTTTTGTGTTTTTGAGTGGATTCTTATGTAATTACTTCAACCAAAAGAAATGTGTTTCTAGATCATGGCCAGATGCCTGGCTTAGGTGAAGGTTTCACTGACTATACAGACCCCTAATGGTTAGAGTAAATGAAATGTCTTGGGCATTTGAAGTGGATTTCCCAGCCATCCACAAGTTTGCTAACCTATCCAGAAGCAAACTCTTAACTGCTCATGCCTAGATGCCACAATGGGAAGTCTTGAGTATTATAGACTCTTTTGCTATATGTTGTACTATGTCCACTTATTACTATGCTCTCATCCAACTAAAATCAACAAAGTCAACTAACTTAGCTGAGTGGACTGATTTTAATTTTACGATTAGATATTGACCATTGTGTCAGCTGTTTTGTGGTTATAAAAAGGCATTCAACTGAATTTTTATGTAAATGATGCTTTTATCCAAAATAGCTTCAGATGCATAGTCATTGATGAAAGTGTAAAGTATTCAAAGTTTGATATTAAGTGTACAGCAATGAGAACATGAGTTAAAGAGGAGGTTATGCAGGCAATCTGATTCTAGCAGGCTCAATTACAGTAGAAGTTAATTTGATAGGGATCACAGACCTACACTGTAGCCAATTAGTAGGATGAAACTGGAGTACACACAACAAAAGGGCCCGATAATAAAGCAAAGTGCTTAGGAACAGAAGCCAAATGAAAATGAAATAAAAGGCTGTCATCCAAAAATCTCTGGTCTTGAGAACATGGGACAGCCTCCAAATGGATGATTATGGCATTTATCACAAGGTACATTGGGTCAAAATACCCATTAAGGTTGGTACAGAAATTTCATAAACAGGAAATTGCATAAAGAAAAAGGTGATTTGGAAAAGGAAGAAAATGCTAATCTAATCTGCTATCAGTTCTCTTGGCTCTACAAAGGTAACATACATGCTTATATTCATTCTGCCTTTCAGATCATAATTCCTTGTCTGAGTTAGGATTCTGTTTGCTTTAGGTACTGTAGCAGAGAGAGGAATTTCCAGAGACTGGTCCAACCTAGAGTGATGAGGGAGCCAATATACCTTATCAGTGACAATTTCCCCTGACAGGCAGGAGCTCAAGGTGTGTTTCAGCTGAAGCACATCAGATTAAAACTTAAATACACTGTGCTATGAGATGGGTCAGTTCTGGCTGTAGGAGAACAAATGGAGGGGTGGACACTTAACCCCAAACATAGGCGCTGCAGGTAGCTGGCGCTTCAAGGCATAATGGCAGAAAATAAGATGTATGCTTTAAGGTATAATGCTACTGAATGACTTCAGCAAGCTGCAGATGATGTTACCAGAATCTAAAGGAGTTGCAGTAAATAACGTATGTCAGGTTGGTAATATGGGCCACGCCTGATCCTTGTGGAAACTGACCTAATGTGACAGGGGCACAGTGAGAGGATGAATTAAGGAAGCCTCTAGGAAAGCCAATACTCTCCTAAAGAATGATACTCGAAAAGTTTTGGGGCAGAAGGAATAAAAATGACATTGCAAGTAGAAATAGCAAGAGACAGACTCCACCACATTGGAGTTAACAATTCTGAGGGCGTTTGAGAGACAAGAGACTTATCAAAGGAAGTGCATTTGAGATCATGCTGAGGAGTCCCATGTGTTGCACATTGGAACCATGCTAATAGATTCATTTTAAGGCCTGAAAAGACCTTTATGATTATTACTTTTGTAATGCAAACCAAAGCGCCTTATCTTTTAATTTTGCATTAAGCTGCTAATGTTTATTATCTGAGCATACCAGATGCTTACACTAAGAAGGCTTCTTTCTAGAAGATTTCAAATTGTTAAAAATACACCATTGTTTCCTTGCTTAAAGTCTTCCCTTTGTTAATTATTAATTTGGTCTTTGTAGCTACCAACTATTTCATCATGTTGCACATATTTCCTGCTCATTTAGAGATCCATACACGGATATCTTTCTTTCATATTTAAAAGTGGATAACTCTTCATCATGTGATACAATAATCAGACTCCTAGCCTTTTTTTGGGTAACTCAGATACCTTAAAAAAGTGTGTTAGTCAATGTTATTACTTTTTACCAAAATGTAATTTTATTAGTAATTGGTTGATAAAACCTGTCTTTTTTCCCCATCATAAACTAATTAATTAATTAGCATTACTTATAATATTTCTTAGTTTTATTCATATCTCATCCAAAATCAGTGTTTTCATAGCTTTTCATAAGGCCAGTATCAGGCTGTTCATCTTAGCATTATCTTAATAATCCTATTTATGCTTTCTAGTCATCAACATCTTCTCCAGACAGTGGAGGAAGCAAATCAAAGACATGGATGGAAAATCTGTGGCATGCATGCCACAAAGACATTTAGATTAAGACCTCCTGTACCATGGCTGGGAAAAAAACCCCGTAGTTATTCGGCATGTCACTGCTGTTACATAGGTAAACAGTGACCTGTTCTTCACAAAGCAAAAATGGGGAATCTATGAATCTGCCACAAAAAGTTGAAAAAGTATTCATTGTGTTGTACTGTGGCTGTGGTTGAGCAGAGCCCTTTTAGTTTACACAGGGACTGTCTCTGGGCTTTAAAAGCTCTTTAAAACTAGAGGTGCCTATACAAGAAAGAAATTCTTGCATGTTAAATTCATCTTAGTCTGGATTTTGGGTTTTGTTGAAAAAGCAAAAATTGCTTAGAAAATTGTCCAGGGTTTGCTGTTGAAAACCTCTCGGGGACTGAATTTGAGCTCATGCCTGTTGTGGGTAGGGATCTCCCAGTAGGGATCTCTCTCTGCAATGGACAGTTCAGATCAGGTATCAGTCTTTTAGAACATGTTCCTCTTCCTCCTTAAAGTCAGTATCAGGCAGATTCAGGGTCTTTTGATGGTGTTTTATGGTGATAGATCAAATTATTAATACAAGTCTGTTCAGAAAAATTTGCCTGGTATTACTCAAGGTAAAAAACTCTTAAAACCTGTGAAACTGACTGAGGACAATGTTCAGCTTACATCCTCTTGTTGTATTTCCTAGAAGGAGGGTGTATGTTTCAATCCAGATACCTTCATGTAGTGTAAAGGCGGGAAATTATTTACCTTTTTTTTTTTTTCAGATTAATTTTGAGAATCTGCTTGAAAGGAAATGGTAGTGATAATATTTTAACAGTTCTTGTAGGTAATAACAGATTTCAGGTTATTTTGTTATTCTTCTCTGAAATTTCAGCTGCAAGTTCATCTATTGAAGGATTTGACACCTGAGAAATGGTCAGCATCAGATATACAATATTAGTCTAGCAGGTTGCAGTTTTCCACAATGATAAAAAAAAAAATACTGTGCTGTTTAAAATATTCCTCTGAATTTTAGGACATCAGACAACAATCTGGAAACATACTAGCTCAGTCTGTAATACTATAGGAACCACTTCAAGTATCACTATTCCTCTAATTCTTGAGGCGTCAATGTTGGTGATAAACATGAAAAAAGAAATGCTTTCAGTATGTTGAAAGAAGTAAGTATGCTGTGGTGGCAGAAATGCATAAAATGCTAGTAATTCTTCCTTATAGGCTCTCCATGGGGAGCAACTGGATTCCAAGTGCATCCCACTGCTTTAAGCACTCAGCTGGGTTATATGATAATTGTCCCTTGCTCCCTATTGATGGGTCTGGAGTTTACATGAGTCATGGTGTCATTCTGAAATTTGTACTGGTAATGACACAGAACTAGGTTCTTAATTTAGCCATCTCAGTTGAATGTCTCAAGCTCAGAGAGATGAATCTCCAGGCTTAAAATTTCCTGACTTGTGTATCGGTTGGAAAAGCAAAGGTGGCTGAGAGAAGAATGCCCTGACTCAACAAAGCTCAAATGAGATTTTTCATTAAGTTAATAGAAATGTAGAATAATTTCCTTCAGAAAATGACTCTGGAGGTCATCTGGAGCATCCTTACGGGCAACAGCTGATGATGGCTCCTAGTGGACAGTCTGGCTTTTAGTTACCATCTTGTGAAAGGTTAGGTTGTTGTACAGGGGGAAGAAACCAAAAAAAGAAAAAAAAAAGGCAAAAAAAAAAAAAGCCCAAATCCCATAAAATTTAGTGTAACTATGGTGGCTCATTCATAGATCTTGATAAATATCATCATGTTATAGTGTGATTAAGGAATAAAACCAAATGATTTTACTAGACGTTTTCTACATTTAAAAAATTTATATAGGAAAAACAGCTGAGATGATGTAATAGTTGATGTACTTCTAAAGGTGAGCAGTGTGAGACAGTTAAATCTAATTATGCATATCAAAAGTAACATAGAGACAAAGTAAAAATAAATGTAATCACAAGGGAAGAGTAATTCTAATTAAATTTTCAAAAAAAGTCAATTAAAAAATTTTGTATTAAAAAATTTAGAAAAATATCTGTATAAAAGACCTTGGGGAGGTTAATTAAAAAGTAACTACATAAGCTGAGAAAAAACTTACCCACCTTTGCTGCCTATCTGCAGTCCCAATTGCAGATGGATCTGGTTAATCTGAAGTTTTTGTGATCATACTGCTATGAAAATTTCTACAAACACAATGTATTGGTTCTTTCCATACACGTGCATTCCTTAGATGGACTATTGTTTGGTTTCACCAAATATGAGTGCTTCACTATAGGAAACTAACCAGTTGGTAATTTTTAAACTAGTGCTTTAAAACATCAGTGCTAGACCCAAAAAGTCCCCAGTGACTACAGCAGATTGCTAGCAAAGCTGTCCAGATGTATGTTGATAATAATAAATTGGGCAAAACTGCAATGCATGTTGTAGTTGAAGTGCTGTAAGTGGTACTGCTTCCAGACTGAGGTGTGTCATCAGGAAATCTAATGCTGTTGTAACCCATCAGGAACAACAAACACAAGGTTACTGAGAGACTGAAGGAATCAAAGGAGTTTGTAGACAAGATTTAACAAAACATGTCACCTGATGACACCATTATTCTCTGGTCTTACGACATTGTCTTCCATTTCTCAGACTTTTCCATTTATGACAGAATACACCTTAACTGTTTGGTGATGCTGTACTTCTATTGTCTGCTGTCTGTCCCTTTTTTATAATAATTCTTCTGAGCTAATTTTTGTGTTTCTCTTATAATACAACATAGGAGAGAATTTCTTGTCTCCCTTCCTGGCTCCAAGGTGTTTTACGTAAAAGCTGATGTGCTTCTAAATGTTCTATGTGTCTCCAGTGTTAGAAAGTCAGCCTAAACCCTGGAAACGTTAAGTCCCTGTTTACGGATTTAGAACAGAAGATCAACTGGCAAAATCTTTTTTTTTTTAATCTCTAACATTCTTTTCCTTTTTATTTTTAAAACCTGACAGGCCTGGAGTTGTGGAGCACTGTCACTACAGAGTGCCCACCATGGAAGCTGCAAGTGCTCACCTGTGCCAGTTGGTGCAAACAGCTGCAGGGATGTAGTGGCCCTCTCAGGGATATAGGTGCTTCTGCCATCCCAACCAATAATTATAAAAATTGGGAAAAGAATACAAAAGCCTGGGCCTCAGATAGTTTGCGTATCTAAAAGTGTTTTTGAGTTTGCAGAGCACCTCTTGAAAATGAGGCTGGGACACCTCAATTTTTGCAGCTGCTGGCATTGCATCAGTATTTAGAGCTTTTCCTCATTCTCAGTATCCACTTTCCTTTAGCTTGCAGTCAGAAGTCTCCTCTGCCTGATTTTCTTCCTTCCCACACTGCACTGTCCATGTTTGCTACAGATGCGGGAAGCAGAGGTTAAACCCTTTCCTCCTTCCATTCCCTTTTTTGGTCTGTTTTCAAATAATGCCATTATCTTTCAGCAGCAGGACTGGATAGCATTAGGTATCTCCATTCAGTACATCAGTCAAACCAGCCAAAGAATATATTAGATAGAATCACAACTTTATCTGTCCAATACAATGCTAACCAATGTAGCACAAGAAGGGCTGCTCAAATTGATTGAATTGGGTTTTCCTACAGAGCTGCTTTGTGTATAGTGGGAAATATTCTGTATCAAACAATCTACATGAACAGCAGCCGTGGTGTGACTAATCTCAGCAATGCTAACACTGAATAATCTCAGGAAACTTGAACAGGAGGATCAATGTTCCACTCACTTCATATAAATGGCCTATATTATAAAACCCATCAGATAAAGGTTAGCTACTGCTACATTTAGAGCCTAGCATGTATGACACAGGTGGGGTGTAGCAAACACAAACCCTGATCTCACAGGCAAGTAACCTTAGATCTAAGTGACTCAAACCATCAATAGAGGCATCAGCCACCTTAAAAGAAATAAACAAAATTTTAAAAAGCTTCCTTCTGATTCATAGTACTTCTTAAACAGTGATCTCGGTATAAATTTTTCCATACTGAACATTTTGTGTCTAACCCTTTAAAACAGTAAGTTAGTCACCTGGGCCAACTGCAGACGGACAAAGTGTTTGAAGATTTCAGGGTGATGGAAGATTGTCAATATTAGCCAGAGAAAATAAAAATCCTAGAAACAGTGCCCAGGGGAGTATGAAATTGGAACTTCTGCTAGGAAAAGCTTTCAGCTGAAGAGAGCTTATTCGAGCTTTCTCTCATGGTGTGTAGGAAAGGGTTTGCACAATTTCCTTTTCCAGGCCCTATAATGCCAGAGCTGGTGGCTTTGATGCACCTTAGCTCAGGCAGGAGGTAAGATGAGCTCCAGGATTTGCTTCCCTGAGGGAGATGGTGTTTGGCACAGTGGGAGAAGAGAGCAAGAAGTACTGACCTGAAGAACATGAGTTCAGGTCCCACCCACCACTGCATTTTTATTGTGCTGTTCTCACTTGTGCTGCCTCTACATTTTGAGCAGTTAGTGATAGATCAATTCTGTTCAGGGAGATCATCTGTTTAGAAGGTAATTTCTTTGGGGTGAATTTTCTGGATGTTTTATTATTTTCCTGTTTTCTTTTTCTCTTTACTCTTTAAGTTCTAAAAGCCAACTGCCAAATAATGCTAATTCCTCTACTGTTCTAACTCTGAGACTTTGTATACTGGCTTCTCCCAACAGCTGTGCCAAGGCAGTGCTGCAGTGGGGCCTGTGTTTTACTCTGTTTTTCCCCATTTTCTATCATGCTAAACATCACACTGATAGTACTTTTTGTTTTAGACCTTTGTTGTCTCAAAGAAAGAGGGAATTATTTATTATCAGAGCGGGACAGGTTTTCATCACTGTAGATTGACGCATGTTTTAGAGCATTCACCTTTAAGGTGTCCAGAATACAATATGCTTGATCCTCTGTGGATTGTAAATTTCTAGAGTTGGGCTACATTTTTTTTTTTGTCTGCTGAGGAAAGCTTTATGATCGTTATTACATTATCTTGTCTATAGTACTGTGGAACTGGGCCCCTTCTTCCTATCAGAAAGCCTTTTCTTTACTTTCATACCAATAGTGTTTCTTAGACCAGGGTTCATTCCTAATAAGCAACTTGAGAATTGGACCTGAACGAAGAAATATTTTTCCCCTCTGTGTGCCCTAAGCTTCAGAATATCAAGGAGCCTACATGCTTTGAATCTAAGACAGAGCTTACAATCTAACAGCTTTTTATCACCTTCCATCAAGCAAAAAAGCCTCCAGGTGGATTAAGCTGTGTGTATAAGAAGCTTACGAGGTAGCAGGTGTCAAGTCTCAGTAAAGGTCATTCCATTAGGGCTGTTCTCTTCTCAGACACAGCTTTCCTTGTGGACTTCTCTAAAACTGCCACTGAGACACTGGTGCACTCCTTTACAGGGCAGGGATGTTGAGCAAAATGCTGAAGCATGCACAGCATATTTGCCCAGGGATTTTATGCTGAAGTCTAGCTTTAGGAATGTGGCCCACATAAAATAAAGTAGCACTGCTAGAGACTGGAAGCAGGGCAGGAAAAATACTTTCTCATGTTTCTAGTCCAGCCACCGAAAAAGGTCCAGATTAGGTGGACAGTATACTATAGAAAAAGTTGTAAGTTGTTAAAAAGAATTAAAAATCAAAATCCTTGTTGTATTGTGATTGAGGGCCTGAAGTGAGCTTGAAACATACTTGATGCATCCCATTGTCTATTGTTAGTAGATCAAAGGAGAAAGACTTGCTGTAAAAATGAGTAAAAATCATGTGACAACTCATGCTGCCAGACATTTCAAGGCATGAGAAGACAGCATTCAGTCAGCACTCTTGGATCATATTTCTGATTGTATCTTCACAAAAACAAGGATCAGAAACAGAATTTCCTTTTTTTCTTTTTTCTTTTTTTTTTCTTTCAATGGGAATGATGTAACATTAGGAGCTCTGGCCATACACGTACACCTTTCTTTGCCCAGACTGCACCGTGCAGCTTTGCCCCTAGGTGTAGGCTTATGGGGAGGGTGAGCAGGAGGTGAAGGGTGGAAGAGGCCAGCATGGCACGATGATACTTTCAACACTTGATAAAGCTGCTCTAAGTGGCATCTTGGGGAGGAACAGTTTGAAAAGCTTAGTCAAACTTGGGCTATTTCAAAGCACGCTGTATGAAATCTTGTATGCCTATTTAAAAATTAAAGCTGAAGAAGTGACTTGCAGGAGACAACCATCCTTCTGAAAACTGAGCTGGTCTTATAGAAACCAGACTATACTGCAGGAAAGAAATGGTGGGAAATCTAATCAGATAAGCACAAACAGCAATGAATTCCAGGCCTCAGTGTATCTGTGAAGGAGAACACCTGCCAGACTGTTACGTTTAGGACATTGCAGAGAAGTCAAATAATTTTGCTGCTTCTGTCTTCACTTCAAATATCTTGCACAAATACTAGTTTTCAGCCAGTAAAGATGGGCCCTTCATTGATTGGCTCGTCAATAAAAGAAATGTTACTACCAGATGATAAGTCATGATGATAAACCATCTGAAGATATATACATAAGAGTTGTGAAGGATCTTAAACTAGAGAGGCTGAACTGGGAAGAAAGTGCTAAAGTAATCTATTATACCAGAAGACAAACAGTAGCATGGGCTCTAGTTTGCATATTTTCTGCGGGTTTAATATGACTAGAAAAAGATCCACTTGAGAATTTATTTGGATTTCTGAAAAATTTTTGACCAGCAAGAAGCATTACTGCAAGTTTTGTAATGGGCTTTTCTGAATGTGAGAAGCTCAGTGGTGTGAGTGTTAACAAGTTATTGAACATCAGCTGATCCAACAGCAGTTGCCTGTGTACATGCCCTTAGCCTGCAGCAACAGTAAGGAGCTCTGGATTGCCTATACCCTCTTCACAGAAAAAGTGCAACTCTGCTTCCTGTTTTTGTAGAATGGTATAAAAAAGATGAGTTAAGCATTCCTGTTTATGGTTCCACAAAAACAGGAATCAAAAGTGATTTCAGAAAATTAAAGGAGAGACAGTTGAAATGGGGCAAGAAAGTCACTTTGTAGGCAATGGATGAGTAACCTGGTATAAACTGGTCATATGAATCCTCACAGTTTTCATTTTTAGGTCAGGTTTAGACATCTCTTTGCACATTCACATTAGATGGAGATAAAAACAACCCTGAGGGCAAACAGACCTTTAGGCTTTGGAACATAAACTGTGCTCTGAGTAATAGGGTAAGGAGGAAACTTAGGACAGTATGGACGGTGGCTAGGCCCTACCTGCTCACTGGAGGATTTCCTTTGCTTAACCAGTATAGATTTTGTATTGGCTCCCTTATTGAGCGTTCTGTCCAATATGACAATTCCTGTGTTTTTTCCCTTGTGTCATATGAATATCAGTTGAGTCATACATTAGATCATGGCACCATGGTGGACTTCTGCATGCAGTTACTGAATGTGGCATTTCAGCAGCTCCACTGGCTCCTATTCTTGTTGAATTTTGAAGTCCCTGTTGATTTGGTGGTGCAATTGTTCATGTTTCTTTTAAACATACTCTTCATGTTTATCCTGCTTGGCAAATGGTAGTGAGCTTGTGAGTTTTGAAGGCTGGATTGAAAACTGTGAGCGTCTGAAGATCTTGTGCCTTTTTTTCGCTTTAAATATTTTATCTTCCAGCTTGGAATTATTCATTGGATTAACATGTGAACTGCTCCCATTGGAAAGAGACTGGCTGTGAGGATTTTCCCTGTACTTCTTCTGGAAAGGAGACTGTTGGTGTTAGGAGCCGCTGTTCAAATGGCTGGCTTTGAGCGAGCGTTTTCTCGAGAGAGAGACTCTTTCGTTGGGAGCAGCTGCCGTTGGCAAGGCTGACTGGAAGAAATCTTGTCCCCGGTGGGTTGGGCTGAGTGGAGACCGTGTTGCAGGGAAGTGTTGCTGCTGGAGCAGAGCCAGGGCGGAGTGAGTGAGCATGGGAGACTCTTCGCAGGAAGAGCTTCTCTCACAAAGAGCCTGCTCGTCTCCGGTGTCCTTAACCAAGTAGGGCTCTGGGGGCTGTGGGGTGCCGGTGGCACGTCTCTGGGGATGGATCTAATTGCTGGGATTGCAATAAAGGCTTTGTGTGGCTTGGTGTGTGTTGAGTGTTTGTTTACGTTGTCTAACGATTTGTATCACACTTAGAGTATGTTTGATTTAGTTCGGCCACTGCTATCATATTTAATATTTTGGTATGTGTTTAATAAACACAATGAAGCCTGCACAACTCTCCACCTCTTTTAGGCATCCCCTGTCTTAAGGAACAACTTTAAGAGATCTCCGAGGTTTCTCCTGCAGTTTTGTCTGACCTTTAGTAAAATACACCCTCAGCCAGGCTACTGAGCTTTGCTGCTCCCTTGGGTGAACTGCCTAAGACAGGTTTCAGTCTGCTTCACTAATAATAATTTGGTTTTCTTCTGTGTGAATGTGTGTTGGTTGTGCACAATCTGGCTGTTGTTTTCTTTTTTCATTTCTGTTCTGGAGTTGATTTTTACTCAGGTGATCCTATTCTATTCTGCATTGGGTTAGTCATCAGTAATGATGCATTAAAACTATTTTCTTTCACTGATTTCTTTTAAAAGAAATAATGTATCTTATACACAAGATGGAGTTAGCTTATGCACATACAAAAATGTATGCACATACACATTTTCTTTCACATTTTTGGTGCCACTGTTAATTATTTCACCTCCCTTTTCTATTTTTTGCTATTTTAGATTTCAGTGAATGTTTCATGTTGTGGTGGATGGTATGCGTCTGGGACTTACACACTTTTACTTCTAGCACAACCAACTCCTTTGGCGTTAAGAAGTAAAAAAGCAGTACCTAGAAATTCAAGCTTGGATTTTATGCTGCTAGCCATTCTTATCTATGGACAGTAAAAGAAAATAGATTCCTGGTATGGGCTACAAGTTATCTGCACAGAAGGAAGCTAATATGCTCCTAATTAGATAGGAAGGGAAACCGAGGAATGTGAAGCTACCTGTTCACAGCTAATTTTAGGCTTTTGTTTAGTAGTGCTGACGTTGAGACACTGATGTACCTGTATAGGGCCCTGGAGGGTGCGTCAGCTTAAATAATATGCTGTACCCTGTGCCAGAGAGCTCTAGGCTGCAGCTGAAGTGGAAATCAGACTCCCAGACCTCCTTGAAGCACTGCTGAGATTCTTGAATTGGAGCAGAGTATTTCAGGGTACCACACTGAGCATCCGGCTCTTAACTGTAAGACTATGCTCACTGTTTTTTCATTCTTTTTTTTCTTTTGTTGAATTGACCTGGATCCCCATTATGTTTAATTTTGGTTTTAATTTACCCTTGATACCTGTTCTAGCCAGCTCAGCCTTTGTTAGAAGTCCTGTTCTGTCAATGCAAACTAAACAACTTTTTTTTTTTTTCACTTTTTTCTTCATGGATGGATTTATTTGGTGATGTTGAAAAAGGTGCAGCGGGAAACAAATTTTCAACTAAGTTACAATCTCTCCTTCAGCTGGGTTTACTTAAGAGATTATTCAAGGGGCAGGAGAAGTGTATGTTTATCATGGTGATGGTTTTAATTCTAAATAATCTGTGATTACAGAATCATAGAATGGCTTGGGTTGGAAGGGACCTTAAAGATCCTCTATTTCTGACTGCCCTGCAGGGACACCTTCCACTAGACAAGGTTTCTCAAAGTCCCTTCCAACCTAGCTTTTAACACTTCCAGGCTTGGGGCAACCACAACCTTTCTGGGCAATCAGTGACAGTTCTCACCAACATCACAGTAAAAATTTTCTTCCAAATATCTAATCTAGCCCTATTCTTTCAGTTTAAAGCCTCCTTGTCCTGTCACTCCATGCCCTTGTCAAAAGTCCTTTAACAGCACTCTTCGACCCCGTTTAGGTACTAGAAAGCCACAGTGAGGTCTCCTTGCAGCCTTCTCTTCTCCAGGCTGAACAACCCCAGCTCTCTCAGTTGTCTTCATAGCAGGGGTGCTTCATCCTTCTAATCACCTTCATGACCCTTCTCTTGGCTCCCTCCAGTAGGTCCACATCCTTCTTATATTGGGGCCTCCAGATCTGGACTCCAGGTGGGGTATCATGAGAGCAGAATCACCTCCCTCGACCTGCTGCCCAGGCTGCTTTTGATGCAGCCCAGGATACAGTTCTCTGGTAACCAAAAATTGGGGATTTGGATAACATTGATGCAACAGGCTACAAATGTTCTTGAGCATCTAATGCTACCTATGCATTTTAACTTTTTTAAAAAAAGAAAGAACAAAAAACTCTGGCAATAGCTGCTGTGAGTCGCATTATAGCCACAAATGTGTTTTGTGCCAGTAAAGAAGAAAGTCAGGAGAGAATCTGAGCAGTGAAACAACCTTGCTGGTTTTGCTTTGTCTGCAGAGGCTCTGCACAACCACTTACCTGGTCCTCCCAATGGCAGGAAAAAAATGGGGCACAGGAAGGGGGAATTGGTTGTGATGTGCATATATACATATGAACATGCAGGTATTTCCACATGAATAAAACTATGGTGCTTACTGCTGCATGTACTGTCCCAGGCTAGATTAAAAATGAGTTTGCATATATTTTCTGTCAGGATCATTTAATTTAAAAAAAAAAAAGCACTTGAAACGTTGGAACAATACACAAAATAAATCCAATCTCTAAGCTTCGTGCCCTCCTTTTTTTCTTCCATTGAAATCCAGTGAATCTCACCTGTAAATTTACAATCAAGAACGTGTCTTGTTAGCTCAGTGGAGCTAGAGGTACAAAACCATTGTATCATTATTATTTGACTTCAATGTGTCATCTTGTGGTACCTAAATAAAAAAATGAGCTTCAAGTGCATCTTTGAAGGTCTCACTGTTCACTATGTAAAATGATAAAATTTACTCAGAGTTTTCATCTATTAAAAAAACAATAAGCAGGAAAAAGATATTTCTGTTTAATGAACAACCACTGTCCAGCTTTGAGAGTAAGGCTGGCCTTGAATGCATTCAAGGTTCGGGCTATACCTTCCGCACATCTGTAATCCCAGTGCACAACACACTGCATAAATTACTCATGTTTAGCAAGAATGGCATGTGCAAAGAGGCTGTGTCTTGGGTCAGAGGTATGTGCAACATTTTGCTTCCTTCACTACTTCAGTGCCAGCTGAGGCATAGATTATTTGAGTATCATTTGAATCCAAATTCTTATATATGTTTTTACACACCAACACATGTGTACATGTAACACACTTGGCTCAAGATTTTCCAAAGCCAACCATGAGGCTGGAGCCTAAATGAGCCAACTTTTGAAAGACCTGTTTTTTCAGGGCATGCTGTATATCACATGACCCTCATTCTAGATGGCTGAAGTTCATCTGCTCAATGCTATTGTTTTGTTTTGATTCAGGACTCTGAATCCCACAAAACCCCTGTGTTTTCCTCATAGAAATGAGGACTGAACTAAGTGTTTTGTCATGCTTGGTGACACTGATAAGAAGAAAACTCGCAAAGCATAATATGCTATCAAAAATTACCCATTTTTTCCCCCCTCTAACACATGTTAAATTAGCCAATAAGCCTTGAAGCTGTGTGTACCTGATGATTAATTTATGTTATTTTGTGGGTGTTTTTCTTTGAAAAAAACTTCTATCATGCTAGATTTACAGCATTTCAGAGTTTCACAATATTGCAATGCTGTCTTCAATTCAGCTGCTTCATATTGAAATTTCACACACAATAATTGGCTGACCTTCACAGCTATGGCAGAAACTAATTAAAACTGTAAGGCTTTGCTAGCTATGCTTTTGTGTGAGATGTGAAGTTTGGTGATAATGAAATATGGGGTGCAGATGCTATTGTCTCACTCTGCGTCCTTGGTTCACATTAATGCAGAACAGCAATTATTAAACAAAACGTATTTTCAACCATTAATTATTTGTGTTTTCTTAGACTAAATGTCCCAGCAGCAGCTCCTTCTTCTTCATGTCTTCAAAAAGTCATTTAATGTAATTTTACAAGCAAATGGGAGAGTCCTGAGGATGCTGCATGAGACTTTTGCTGCATTTGGAGTATTGGTTTTAGACTCGTTCTGTGGTGCATTGCACAAGAAACTGTGCCACAAATAAAGGAGTGTTTTAAATGGGATGACGTTAAAGTTTTGGGGATTTCATTCCTCTAGCCAGAATCTGAATTCAGTCATTATTTCTGTTAGTTACATAAAGAAAACAGAAATGAGTACATGCAGCAGGCTTTTATGGGTGGATGGAAAAGGGCTGTATCCTGCAGTCCATCATTCTTACCCCTTTAAATGTGTTGTCTTTGATCTCACTTCAGCAGAAGCAGAAGTTAATTTTTGGTTAGGTCAATTGACAAAGCTGCTCAGGTGTCCTCTCATTCCCAAGAATGACTGTTGGGAGAACATTGGGAAAAAATTTTGGTTTTCCCCACTGAGTTGAAATGTGGACTTTGTGTTTGTACCCATATCTTTCTGTTATGTTTGTGTGCTTAATACTATCATTTCATAAATTTGGAACAGCATTGACTGTAATGGTTAAGA
The DNA here is from genome assembly GCA_013398015.1 of Oreocharis arfaki. NCBI lineage: Eukaryota > Metazoa > Chordata > Aves > Passeriformes > Paramythiidae > Oreocharis > Oreocharis arfaki. The sequence goes on along the minus strand of VZRR01005607.1, from coordinate 409,184 downwards.
ACCACCATTGTGTCTTCCAGTCCCCTCCATGGCTTTCTGTTATTTCTTTTCTTCCCCTATGCCTCTTGCCACTCCTTCCCTGTGTCATTCCCCGCAATGCTATGTGAGTTTCATGAACACCCAGTTCTCCTTTCATCTGCTAAGATGATCTGTTTAATGTCAACATGGTGTGATGCTGTTCCACTTGAGTTACTATCTGCTCAGATTAGCTGGAGGAAGGACTTCACACTTCTTGGAGATACCCAGCTCTGCCAGCTGCACCTGTGGCTCCCTCACTTTACATTTAGTTCACCTTTTGGAAGGTGTTGGGTAGGTGCTTGTGGTTCTGTGCTTTGTTTTGTTTTTCCCTTCACCAGCCTGTGATACTCTAAACCTTCCATGCCCACTGCAAGCAGCAGTGGAATGTCTACCAAGCTTAAGTGGAATATGTGCAGTCTGAGATGACAGATGCCACCAGTGACATATACATGTGACAAGGTGTGCAGCAGTTACGAATGCTGGGGGGTCACACGAGCATATTGTGTGTGGGGTGGGGTGATAAAGGCACAGAAGCAAAGAAAATCTGGGAGATGCTATTAGAAATCATGACCTTCCCCTTACTGAAGTGACTGCTTTGGATTTGAAAAACAGCAGTTAAAAAGACTTCTGTGATAATTCCTACGGGATTTCTTAGGAACTGGATGACTCCTATGAGCATCCCAGCCTGGTCATTGAGCAGCAGAGGTCTTCCATTAGAGTGGTGTTTTGCAGGGACAAATGATATAAATATTTGCTGTTTGCTTCAATACTGTTGCTGTTCCCATGTTCTTAGCATCTGAAATATCAACTCTTCAGCAATGAAATATATGCAGTGATATTAAGAGATGAAACTGTTGTTAGGGAGATACCATTACATTTTTGTCCATTCATGGAAATACAGTATTGTCTGGCATTGCCTGGCAGCCATGATCACATAGAAGAATAATTCTTTACAGAAACAACTATTTCAGAGGATTCTTTTGTATAACCATTGCGTGTTTGTAGAAAATGGCGTAAGAAAACAGCATATATATGTGCTACATGCTTATGCATTTTGAATAGATACTGTTACCTGTATCTCAAAAAAAGAGAAGGAAAACTGAGACAGAATTAGAGACTTCTTATTCCCCCTCACTTGACTGATATCCAAGAGTTACTTCATTTGATGGCTTTTTTGAGTAAGTCTCTCTGAGGTTCTTAGCACTTTAAGTACCTAAATATCTTCATATCAGTAACATGCTTCCTCAACTGGGAGTTCTGCATTCTCCAAGGAAGCCAAACAGCAACTTGTTCAGGATTGTCAGTAATGGTGTTGACTAGATTTCCCTGCCCCTGGAGTACTCCTCTAGGAGCTAGTGCCGGAGGGAGTCCAGAAATGGTATCAAATCTAGGTAGATGTGGCCAGCTTGGCTCCCAGAGATAAATCCTGGTCTTGAATGTGGGTGTGGCTGTCTTCTTCATCAGACAGGGTTTTCTGCATCCAGGCATCATCCAAAGGCTGCCTGAAGAGCAGCCCTGGATGCAGAGGACATGTGCCCCTCCAGCCCAGCCTTGACCACAGTTCCTGCCTTTCCAATGTCGCTGTTGGTCACAGAAGTTTTCACGTGTCTTGACTTGTATATATTCTTGTAGCATCATATATATGCATTTAACATATTATATAGACCTTGACACACATGCATGAAAAAGAGAGGTACTGTCAGCAGTTGGTGGTTGTAATTAAGAGGGCAAGGTAAAGGAACAATATGTACTGATATTAAAACACTTACTATAAAACTGAAGTTTTCCAGGCTTTTTCACTCATGTCTGTTCCAGATTTTGATGCCATTTCGGCTGTAGCAAGTTGCTCTTTGAGCATAGAGCACATATATGGAAAAGTACAAAGCTATGGATGGGGGGTGTGTGCATGTGTGTGTTTGGGCACACATGCACGCAAATTACACAACAAGGCAGTTTCCTATTAGTTTCACTATACAGCTTCTGATGTTTACTGTGACAAATTTCAGTAAGAGGGATTTTGTATGCTGATTTATTTGTGAGGCCATACACATGACATGCATATATTGAATATTTTTAAGTGACCTGCTTTTTGTGGCTTTTGAAAGAGAATCTGGCCTAGAAGAGTGAAATTAAATGAGTGAGTCATCTCTTGCACTTAAAATATATTTGAAATTACCAAAAGCTTTAGTTTTTGCTGAATGATATTAAAACTATAGCAGGAAGATGAAATTCAGCATTCCTGATGCAATCTGACAAACACATGGAACACAATTGCTTGTAGTAGTGGTGTTTACAAGGTGCAAAGATGTCAGTGTGCAGGGTAGAGAGGTGAGGTTTTACAGCTCAGTGAAAAGGATATCCCCTGTGATGTAAATATTTTAGCAAGCAGGACAGTAATAAAGTAAAACTAATGAAAGACCAACAAACTACTAATCTTCTAGTCCTGGAGAATAAATGAGTTTTTTAAAAAAGCGAAAACTCAAACCCCAGAACTATAAAGAAATTATTTCCAATAGTTTGGCAAACACAGTACTTTACTGTGTTACTGTTCGTCTTTCTGTCAGTATATGTAAATTTATGTGTGCAAAAGTGTTACATGCAGGTTTTGTCTTTCTCATTCACAAAATGAAATGAGAAGTTATGTATAAGTAGGTGCTTCTGATGATGCAGATTTCAGCTTCTTAAAATAATTCTCTGGATTCCTTCGATTGATGATGTGTCAGCTCATATCACAGCTATGGCAGGGTCCAAACATGGGGCTGAAATTTGCTGATTGCCTCTGTTATTTGAACTTTTTTGAGTACTTGATCTCAAAGACTCACAGCTTCTCTTTCTTCAAGTGTTTTGACAGCTCCAGGGTTAAAGAGCAGTATCTTCAGAAAGCTCTACTGTGAAGTTTAGTAATTGACACCAATAACATAACAATATTAGATCATCCACTTTTTTTTTTTTTTTTAATAGTGGATAAGCCAGTCTGCTTGTAAATACATTAAAGGATAGTGTGTAGGTGGAAGAAGAGTTATGCTACGATTTTAAGAGCTAATAAATCTTTATTTAAGCAAGGGACTGCTAAAATTTAATTAGGCATATAAAAGCAGAGATCATTCTAAGGGTAAAAATATGCCAATTCTCACAAGAAAAGACATCTGCTTTATGGAAAAACAGTAAGTTAAAGTGTACTCCTCTGTTACTATGTCAATAGAAAAGCAGGTTGCAAGAGTCTAAGTTTAAAAAAGGAGGAAAAAAAGGAAAAAAAAAATCAGGCTGTGCACATGGGTATAAAAAACATGCTATCCAGTTAGTAATCTTGACTGCTCTGCTTGGTAGTGTTATTGCCAACACAGCATCTCTCTAATTCCTGAAGGACAGCCCTTTGAAAATACCATCTCATCACACAGTTGCTGGTGCTTCACAGCCAGGCCTCAGTACATGGGGGAGCTGAAGCCTTTCCTAGAATTAGCTACAATGCCTTAGAGAGGGGTGCTGCTCATGGAAACCTTTGTGCACATCATGAAATAAATTGTGAATGGCATGAAAAGTCAGACTAAGTCATTTTGGTAGATGAAAATTACGTTGGACAACACATTGCTCTTGGCAGGTTTGCTCATGTGCCAGCCAGTGTGCTAGTAGGCATCAGGGAAAAAAAGAGGAGTTCCTGATTTTTACATGTGGCATAAGTTGTTGCTCTGGTGAGCACAGTGTCATCGTGGCAGTAAAAATAAGGCACCTTTTTCTGGCTCAGCATTACCAAAATCCTTGAAATTTTATACCTTCTAAATCTGTTGTTTAGTGAAGAAAAAAAAAAGGTAAAACTACATGACCTCTTAAATGATCTCTTAAATTTACAAATCTTTACAAAGTTAAAAACAAACACCTTCTCTAGACTGCATTTTTTAATGAGTTTTGTCACACTTGTGGAAGTTGCCCTGAGTTTTATTTCTGTCTGAGCTAAAAAGCCAGGGAGCACAGGCTGCTCCTCTGCTCTGGTATGACTGTGGTGTGTAGCACCCTCGGCTCTGTGCAGCGGTTGGTCAGTGAACCATAGGTGTAGGTTATTATTGTATAGATTGTTCATCCACTTTGCTGTGAGTGTTGAAGAGTCTGTGGAGTGACAATAGAGGCTGCTTTTGCATCACCTTGGCTAAATGTCTCTTCACTTGGGCGTGCTTATTACCTGGAATGTTGTCACTGGGCAGAGCTTTGGACAGTGGAGCACAGAGCTCACCCCTGGGGCTTTGCTTGCTTTTGTAACATAATTGTTAAATAACAAATATTCTTTCATTTTGGCCAACTAGGACACAGTCTTTGACCTTTCCTAGTCTTCCTGTTTTACTAGGCTCTAAGGTCTTTGGAATTTTTTCGAAGCCATCATGTGGTGCTTCATGGAGTGCAGGCACAGCTACGAAGTCTATCAAATTGTTTAAACAAATTGCTGAATCTATACCAAAGATTTTGAAGAGCAGCTTATACAAATAACTGTCAAAAATAACGTGGTGCAGCTCATCCTGCTTTAAGGGCAGGACATACAATGTAAATGACCTTTTAATTAAGGTCACCCTGTTTTCTCTGTTTATTTGATTATGCTAAAACTATCTGAGAACAAACTCTTATCTTAACATAATATGTTTTAAGCCTGTGTTTTGCCAAGTGAGGGGTACCAGAATGACACAGTACATGTTATCTAAAATGCTGCCTTCTCAGCAAGGCTTATGTTTATGTTGCTGCCCATTCATCTTTTTGTTTTCTCTGGGAACATGACACAATCCTGAAAAGCTCCTTCTGTGGGGCAGACCCTTTTAAATGCCGTGTACTGTGTGCTCTAGGCAAGGGTAGTCACAACTTGGCTGAGGGTGGTGTCTCTCATGTCTCAGCTCTCAACATTAATTTGTTCTGGCAAGAGTGCCATATGCACACTGAGTTACTCACATTCATATAAGAAACTGAACTTGTGATAGGATCTAAATGCTTTTGATTTGACTTGAACATACATATTCTGGGATTTGCCTTCTCTTGGGCTAAAAGAAACACAACAATTTCATATATCCAATGCTTCCAGTTTTTCAAAAAATGAAGGAATGTTATTAATAACACTTGTGCATGCAGCATACCAGTTTGCACATAAAATACTAACTCTTGTATTCATCTGTCTTGATTTCCTTTGTTTTGTAGGGTAGACAGAGCTTCAGTAGCTAGGCTTTTTTGCTTATAATTTTGGCAGTTAAGGTATGGGTATAGTTTAGTTGGCAGGAGAAAACCTTTGGTCTGTAGTGAACTTACAATGTAATGTAAATAACTCCTATTATTGATGATGAAGACCAAAGCAGATATTTTGAAGTAAACATACCGGACAAAATGGACAACCTTCTGCCTTTCTGTTCTATTTGCATGATCCCATAGTGGCCTGCTGGACAGATGGTTTGGTTATGACATGGTGAATTGCAAAGATTTTTGTTTCTCTAAAGTAATTGTTTGTACAAATCACAGACTTCGTATGCGTAAAATTCCAGCCAGATGTTAGAACCAGAAATGAATCATGTCACCACAAGTCATTGATTTTGCTGGGAACTGTGGTGATACCTATTGTGATTTGCAGTGGGACATGTTACTTGGGAGCAGAGGAATAGCAATGGCTTCTCTTGGAGCATATTCCTTATGTTTAGAGATATGATCTGCAGCTGCTAATTTACTGATACTATAGCCTGGATCATTCACAGTGTTTGAATTGACATTTTTTGGTTCTAAAATAATCAAGACTACTGATTTATCTGAAGTAGATGGTTTTTGTGTTAGCTGCTCTCTCTCTTTCCTGATGTCCCATATATTCTACACATCTTTCATGTTCTTCCTATGCTCATATGTATAGCTGATGCAGGAGTAATACCTAGAATCCTCTAGTTTCTCTCAAATTGCCTAGCTATTGCATTCTTCACTTATCACAAGGAAGGCTGCAAGAAAATGCATCTCACAGGTTTTCACACGGGCATGCTGTACAAAGTTATGCTGATATTTCATCAGAGAATCTAGGTGCCTATGAATGTGAGTGGGGTGGCTAGGCAGTGCCTGACAAATCCGAGAAGATTTTAGCACCTTCCAGAAAAAGATGTCTGCAAGCAAGCTAGGACAGAAGCTGAGGAGAAATGCTACTAGCAGACTAGCAGAAGGGAAACTAAGGTGAGAGATGATGTCAGTTGGAGTTTGTGTAGCTCCAGGAAAGATCTGTGCAATTTGAGCCTATAAGAAAATGATAGCTAGCCCCATGTGGAGTCTTGGAAACACGGGACTGGACTGTTAAACGTCATGACAGAAAGCTGGGAAGAGCCATCCAGGCTAATGCAGGAAAGGTGGTATTTGGGAGAGCTAGAAGAGGAATGCAGAGGTGAGGACGAGGTGGTGTGAAGAAGACAAGGGCATACACTGAAACCAAAGGCTGGATGCAGTCCTCAGGAATATTTAAGATAAGCTCTGACAACTGCAAGTGTTACTTAGGTTTAAGCTCTGGATGTGCATCCCAGTCTACTCCTAGCTTTCTGTTGGGATGAGATGCAGGAATTCTCAAGAAAAGCTCAGAGGTAAGCTTTGGTGGCATCCCATGGCACACAGGAAGTTTCCTCCAGGTCTGTCCACTTAGGAGCCAGGACTGCAGGATGGGATGGAGTGGGGATGCCCATCTCTTTCTTCACACTGGTCCTCAGTCTGGGGAAACAGGCATGTCCTTCCATCCACTTTCACTCTAGACACCTTGCTGAATGATTCCTATGCCCTGTTCATTTTCTAGGAGTGCATGGCCCATGCTAAACAACAGAGAGAAAGCTTGGGCTGGAGCTCTGTGGAAGACTTGTCAGATTAGTGTTAAGTTCTGGCTCTGTTTTGAAATAAGTGCCTTCTGCTTTCAAATAAATTGTGAACAGATCCACAGCAGAGACAAAGCCATTTTGAGTAAAGCAAAGGCCTTCTGTCAATGGTGGCAGTTGAAGGATTGGATCCCTCTATTCCTTGTTGGCCTGTAGCTTTGAAATACTAATTTTTTGCACTTCTGTCCTTTCAGGAGTGAACCTTTGAAAAGGTTATGTGTCCTGAGAACAAACCAGAATCTAAATATCGGAGAAAAAAAATAGATTAGTTGTCTAGATTTTGAGAACTATGGATTCTAACCCATCCCCTTTAGCTGATGGCTCCTGCTGACTCACAGACAGGCACAGTATCCTGTCTTCCCCCTCCCACCTCAAAGTCTGCTGCTGCCATTTCTCTTCTTGCAGAGGACAGGCAGCATAAAGGACACCAGTTTAGAGGAGAGATGTGACTCTAGTTCAGTAATTTGATCCCCTTACAACTCTGTTTCATGAAAACTTCTTCCCTTTTCCTGTGGTAACACAAGGGAAATATTTGTTTGCTCCACATGCTTTATTTAGATAAAGGAACAAGGGAGACAGTGTCTTGCCATCATTTAGAAATCAAAGAGGTTAGAGACTAATTCAGCCTAATATTAATCTGTTGTTAAATAGAATTCTGCTATTTATGTGACACTAATAAATGTTTGAAAGGATATTTGCCTTTTTTTTTGCCCTTCTGCTATGTAGAAGCAGTAACTGGCTAAGCAAGAGCCCTAAGCCAACACATGCAGCCTCTGTTAATATGGTTCAAATAACAATTTCTTTTCTGCCTTGTTCACAAAAATAAACAGAATGAAAGAAAAAATATAAGTGTCAGTAACAACATCTTGCAACTTGGAAAAAAGGATTTGAATTACTAGTAAACTTAACCCCGTTGCACACTACCCCACCCCCTGCCCCAAAATCCAATTTAATTTCACATGTTTCTGGCTTTAGTTGCATACAGCTGTGTTATAGCTTAAAACAACCTATCTTTTTCTTTTCACTTTTCTGTTTTTTAATATATTTTTGGTTCACATGAACTATTAGTTGTTTGAACACATCTTGCAGCACATTTTCCTGTTTAAATTTATCCACAAAATACATAAAGAGGGAGTTTGTACTGGGAATTTCTGTTCTGAATTGTATTTCAGGAATGCTTTTAAAGCAAGCTGAGGAAAATGTTTCAGATGTGCTCATCCAACTTACACAGAATTAGAAAGGAAATTTGCTGCCTTATAGTTCTGTATTACTGGGAAAATATTTGGTTTTCTGGATATTCATGTGTCAGGGTCTCATTTGCTTCTTGAGAGTACCACTCTTTCTTCAAATGTGTTCTGATTTAGAATTTGGGGGAAGTCTATGATAAATCCACGCATAACATAAAAAACAGAGACTTGCGGTATGATAACCAGCCGTCCCTGTAATCTCAGATGACCAGGCCATGTCATTTTTCAGTACTGAGCGGGAGTAAAGCCTTGCAGCCTGGTTTGGTTTAGCAAGCTGACCCCGGTGATGAACCGGGCGTGTTTGGGGTGCTTTGCTGTCACTGCCTGATGGTACAGAAGGGTCTGAGCCATGGGAGCCCAGCAGGGGGTAGCCAAGCACTGGTAACGAACGAGGCCTCCAGCTTTGAAGTATCCTTCATTCTAAGGACAGCAATAGTGAGCATGCACTCTCTAAACAGATTTTGCTTCCTCAAGGCTTGGGTTATTTACCCTGTTGGTGAGCGATGGTGCTCTTTGCTGGGAGAAGCCACAGCGCGGGAATTCACCATGCAGAATAATGTGCTTTCTTTCTTCCCCCACCTTTACCTCTGGAATGTTGAGAGTTTAGATTGCTCAGGTGAACATTCCCCAGCTAAATCCTTGGAAGATGAACAGGAGGGGAAACTGGTTTTTTCTGATAAACTACTGTATTTTTGCAATTGTTCACATTTCTTGGCATAGAATACATTCTTTTTCTTCTTTTTTTTTTTTCTTTTTCAAAGCTGCTTGCCAAACGTGTACATAATTTGCTATGCCTATGGAGTTGCATCACTAAGTGAGGAAGCTATGCTTTCCAAACTGAGACTGGCAGCTGGCAAACATAAAATATCTCAATATTGGCAAAGTCCCACAAAAAAATTAGACACCTGGTTTTGAAAAATCCAAGGCTGGATCTTCATTTAATATAAAGCAACTGATCTTGAGCCTGTGCTCACTTGTCACAACTGAGAACTTGGTCACAGTGCTCTATTTTGCAGCTGAATCTGTCTGCAGTGAAAACTGAAAGTGTGTGTTCTGCTATCAGCCTGGAAAAATGCTGGAGAATATTTCTCCCTTTCTCTCCCATCCCCAACAAAATAATGGGACTTGGCTGGTTAGCAGACATACTGCAGATTGCAGGGCATCTATGCAGGGCATAGCAGCTTATATTTAAAAAGCAACTGCCCTTCACTTGCATTGCACCCAGGCCTGCTGGCTTAGGTCAGGAGTCTGCCTTGCTAGGCACTGTGTCAAGCCAGGCTTCTCGCAGGCAGTGTGGAGGCAGAGAGTAGTCCCAGAAAAGGATTATTAGTGATCACTTAGATGCTTGTCTCAAGCTCTGCTCTGCATGGCTTTGATGACCTAGCCTTTGTTTCTGGCCTCTGCTCCTTGTCTCCCTCCTCTCTATTGGCAAAGTGCTTCCTGCATGACTTGGGTGCTCCAGAAGTGGCTGGAGCTACTGAGGCTCTGGGGATTGGGTCGATTCAAGTTTTGACTTGACAGATGGAGGGGTAAAAGAGTTTCAGCCTTCAGAGAAGGTGGGGGAAGCAGCAGCAGAGCTGGTGGGAGCTGTGCAGTCTGCGGGAGCGTGAGGACCCCAGGGAGAGGTCTCTGTCTTCTTCTGTGTCTCCATTTGCTCAGGGAAGAACTCGTAGGGAAAGGTACCCCCACTTTCCAGAGCTATTGTGCCCTGAAATTTCAGTGATTCCTTGTGCAAAAAATTTTTGCTGTGTCCATACTTGGTGGCATTGTGATATATTTTTTTGTCATTATTACCGAGGAAGATAAAAATGCTTATTGTCATTCCTCTCCTAAAATCAAGGTGTTACTGCCTGCACAGTTTAGGAAGTAACATTCCTACCCTGTTATATATGCATATAGTAGAAAAAATATATATATTATATAATTATTTTTTTAAGGAGCCACTTGTGAAGGGAAGGAATGCTGCTTGAAAACTGTTTAAGCGGATGTTAATATAAAAGCCCCTCAGTTTCACGTAGCCCATACTTAACTTGCTGCTACCTACACCAGGCTGCTGCTGTGTTGTTTCCTTTGTTCTGTTTGCCTCAGTGCAATGAACCCTTACGTTATGAGTTTCTGCTGTAGTTTTAACCTCTAATATGCAACCATTACAGCTTATCTCGTATCCTAAATTACTCTAAAATCCAATTATAAAATCCGCTTTCCCTCAATAGCATACAACTTGCCACATTACTGAAATGCTGGGTAGCTCTTTTGTTTTTTCTAAATTAATAATAACTACCATTTTCCGTCTGCTCTTAGTATGGAAGTCTTTTATATCACTGTGCTGCTTTCCCATAATACATATTATGGTTCTTTTTATATGCTAGTTATGTTTGGGAAAAAACAAGAAAGATTTTTAAAAGATGTGCCAGTCAACTTCTGTGTATCAAAAGATAGCAATGAAAATCCTTAGTGGAAACTTAGCAGAAAATTCCCAACAGTAATGTATCCTGCCAGATGAAAATGGCAATTCATCACTTGGTGGGCCCTTTTTTTTGGGCAGGAACAGTTATTGTTTCAAACCAGTTTCTAATGATTTCAAAATAAGGGTCCTGAGGTAACGTGTCAAAAGAAATGCAACAGGGCAAGTGAAAAACTCTATATTCAAAGTATTCAGAAATATGGTGTCTTACCATTATGGTTTCTAAATTTCTTGTAGGCTTTGTCTCATTAAAAAAAAAAAAAAACAAACCAACAGATTATAAAAACAGTCATGATTTACTTTGGAAGTTTATTAAATACATATCCTGAGTTCCCAGGTTTTCCTTTTTCAAAATGCCGCAGTTTCCATATTAATAGTCCAGATGTTGATTGTGTCCTGACACTAAATCTTTTGTTCTTAGAATATTAACGATGTTGATAAAACCACTAGCCTGTTTTTAATAAACTCTCCAGTACTGTAAGCATTTTCTGAACCCCAGTGTGAAGATCTGGTGATAAAAGGGATGCAGTGGAAATAAAGATGCACCGTGAGAGCTTGAGTGAGATTTTCCAGAAGGGCTTGCTAATGGTAAATAACATCTTCACATGGTCACATGCAAATGCAGATATGTATGTTCCTTTACCCATAGTGCCCAGTGTTATCTATTAATTAGTCAAGTGTAATAAGTTAATCAAGGAAGAAGTGCACACCAATATAAGAAGGCTTACCAAGGGAAGAGCTGTTTTTACAGATCCCATGCTGAAGGTTATGTCCCCTGGAATTGAATAGATTTTTGCAAGTTTACAATGCAAGCTGTAAGATCTCAGACAGCCACAACTGTGTGTGCTGTGGGAATCCAGTCCACCATCCTCATGTGAACTTCTTTTTGTCTTTTCATAGGAATTACATATGTAAGGATCAGAGTTTTAACTGTACTCTCATCTTTCTCCCATCCTATTTAATTGGACTTTAGCACTAAAAAAAGGCCTTGAAGCCTGAATTTTAAAGGGCAGTGCTTGCCTTGTCCACCAGTGGAGTGAATGGCAAAACTCCAGCTAGCTCCAGCAGTGTCTGACTGGACTCCAGCCCAGCTCCCTTTGGTTGAATGTTATGCACAGCCCCATCCTCTCTCCCAAGAGTTGAATGAAAACATATTGGTGTTTTTCTGGACTAGTATATTCTAGTTTGGTGTGCTACAGTTCTCATGCATTTGGTGATTTGAGGTTATGCAGGGTTTTTTGTTTCTTTTTTAAATTGTACCTGCTTCTTAAGTGGTTGCTTCTCTGAGCTTGGGAAAAAATTCACGTAATTTAATTTAGGTCATGATAAATAATCCTGTATCAGCACAGACAGAGAAGTCATTGAAAATATATTTATATTTTAAATTGAAGTTCAAGGTAACATTTAGATGAATAATTATTTACTGTTTTGTTAAATAATGACATATATGACAGCAATCATGCATTAGTACAAGTGCTTTTCTGTTTTGACTGTCTCATTAGTTACTTTGTACAGCTGTACTGTTTTTTTAAGATTCAGATTCAAAATCTTCTGATTTCTGCTGTTAGGTTTTTGGCAGTGGGCCAGCTCCAGATATGCATAATATTTCACTGTTAGACCTTGCAAACAGAATATCCTGCTGTGCTAAAGAAAACATTGTGTTTCTTACCACATGAAAATAATCCATCACTTTTCAATCAGCGCACATGTATACACTGGTGTGCGCGTGCGCGCGCGCACACGCACACACACACACACACACACACACACACACACACACACACAACCTTCTACCTGCTTTTCCCATCAGACTCCAGAAAAAATTAATGACTATGATGTGAAGGGTGGACTCTTTGTACATGATCCATTAAAGTACAAAATAATCAAAATATATCTAGCATCTGATTTGCAAAGCAATGTGGAGTCAGAGGCAAGCTGAGGAAATAGACCATCTGAAGACCTCTCTGATGTTGTTCAAGGAGCAGTATCTTTTTGTTTGTTTAAATGTTATGTGGAAAGTGAGAGCGTAAGTTTAAGGCAAGCTAGAACATCCCTTTGCACAGGTTACCACTGCTATGTAGAATACATTATACATAAAAAGGAAAAAAAGCTATATGTATTGTACAACCCACAAAATACATGTTGCTTTGTTTAATATGTGCAGGTAATCAGAAGAGATTTCCCTCCTTAGAAATTATACAGGAGGAAGCCAATTCATGGTGGAGCACAGAGTATCTGTGGGTGCATGCCCACAGGCTGTGGGAAGAATAATGTGGGTTCTTTCTTTTTGTTAAGTTGTACTGGTTATCGCTGTGTGTTTATGACTCTTCTTCTGTGCCACTGAAGTCTGGGTGTTTACCAAGGACAGTGATATCTCAACAGTTTGCCATTTCAAGAACAGGGGTTAAACAAAAGAATAATTAAGCTACCCTAATTTGTCCTTTGTTTACAGGGAGAAAACATGTTACGTACCAGTACACAAGTGCTGAAACAGTAGTCAATGAAACTACAGATAATTGAGGTGTAGTAGAATAAATGTACTGTAATCCAACTAAGTGTTTAGGTAGTATTTCACTTTACAGTTGAGAGGGACCGATGTATGTGTGTGCCTCAACATGTCACAAATAAGGTGAAGAAAATTCCTATAAAACCGTGTTGCCGTATCCTCAGAAAAGCCNTTATTTTTTTTTCTTTTTTGCTCTGAATCACTTGGAGGGTCAGCTTGGCCCTACTGCTCCCGCCTTCGTGCTCTCTTCCCTGTGGTCCTGTTTCCCTGCGGTCCTGTCTCCTTGTCCATGCCTGCTTCGCCCTGCTGTGCCAATTCCAAGAACTAGCTTATTGCCGTGAAAATCTCGCAGCTCGCAGCTGCCGCCCACACTCGCCGACCGTACCCGCTGTCCACAGCTTCCAACCGCCGTTCGCAGCCCGCAGCCGCCACCGCCGTGTTGCCCATGCTACAGCCCCTGCCGCCTGCAGCCGCCACTTGTGGCACGAGTCCGTAGCCATTGCCGCCATTGCCGCGCACGCTGCCACCGCCGCTTGAAGATCGTGCCCAACCCCTCACAAAGCCGCGGGGGTTCGCCTGCAACTCGTGTGCTCCATTTGCCAACCCAACACTCAGAGCACCTGGGTTCTGTGGTAACGTTGTCCCCTATTTCTGTTTCTTTCTCTGTCTTTTCTCTCGGCTCCTTTTTCCTGCCCCTCCTCCCCCCCTTATATAAGGACACTTAGCTGGTTTTATTTTTGTTGTTGTTGTTGGTTTGCCTTTTTAAAAAATTATTATTTCAGTAAACGGTTCCCAGATAAAATATTGCCATGCTTGTACTTGATTTTTCGTCAGAAAAATCTGTTAAAAAAATCCTTCCCTGCTCCCCTTTTTTATAGTAAAATGAGACAACAGTGAAGTTAGAACTCCAAGCGGGAATTAAGTCCAAGGGTTTTTTCTGCTTAAATGTTGCCCTGCTCTTCTGAATGTAGTTACTGTAGGATGTCTCTACAGTAAACTGAGAGAGGGACCACTTAGAAGTGCTTTGCATAACAAATCATGAGTAAATTAAGAACCTGGAGGTGGGAGGAATCATTTATAACTTTGTGGAAACTCCCTCTCTTTCCTCTGCAATCCTCAATATTTTGCTGAATGGGAGTGGATTAGGAAATGTAAGATGTGTAGGACATAGCTTTTTTTTGCCTATTGGCAATGCATCAAGAAAATGCACATGGACCATTCTGGTAGGTAAGATCATGGGATCTCGGGAAGATTCTTTTTCTCACTGTTTTTCAAGGTCTTAGTATTTTTATCATCTTGTGCCTTAGATCTAAATCCAAAGCAATAGGGTATAGCAGCTGAAAGAGCAGCACTAGAAGCGTGCAGTGGGCAAGGTTAAGAGGAAGCGCTGAGAACTGTGGAATCATCAAGGCTCCAGGAATCCGGCTTTTAAATCCCAACATTCTTCACTGCTGCCCTTTAAGTATTTTCAGTCATGCACTTTTAGACCATTGAATTTTGAACTTCTGGTCACCCCTTTCTTCCAGATGTGAAAACAAGAGCTTGTCAGTAGAAAAAGGAGTTCTCAACAGAACTGTCACAATGCAATTTGTGACATGAGTCAAAAATCAGAGGTCTACTCTGTTGCCATGATAATACTTGATTAAGATGACTTACCGGGCTGTCAGTTCAGCAGTTTTGTTGCCAGCAACTTATTTTTTACTTTCTTAATTATTTTGTTGTTCTTTATCTGGGTTTAGGAGATTGAAAATTGACACAATATATTCTGACATCTAAATAAAGCATAAGAACTTTTGGCCAGCCTTTTCAGGATTGTTTTTTAAACCAAATTGCTTTCTTTCGGAGTTCCATATCTTTCAGCTTCCTTTCCAGTTTTCATTTTAAACATGGAGTTGTAGGAAAAAGGACATGGAGAGGGTAAATAATGAAAAAAGATCCTGTGGCTGGAGAAAAATATATCTATTTTCAGGCATGCTAACTCATGTCTGACCTTAACAAGGCAGTTACCCACTTTGTACTGATCATTTTACTCACCTGTGAGATATATAAAATAATATGCTAATTTTGGTTGAAATAAACAGAAAATATGTATTTATAGAAAAGGCCATAAATCTTTGCCAACATTTTTGTTATTGGAGAGACAAATATTTTTCACTAACCCAAGACTGTTTGTCTGACTTTTCAGAAGTCCTTACAAGTCCGAGTGGAGTCAACTGAAGCTGTGGTCGCTCCAAAAGTTGGGAAATACTCTTTGTGGTAGTTTTCTGATCTTAAATGTGAATGAAGTTTTGTGCAGTCTTTAAGAGTATCACTTTTCATGAGTGAAGAGAACAATTCACTTTCCTTGCATACGCTATGCTTACACTGTGGAAACAGAATTACTCACTGATACAGTTCCATTTCAGTTGGTCACTTTTCAGAAAGTTAGCTTTTCTTGCTTAACTTGCCTGCCTCTTCAATGTCTTCTTATCCCAATTATGGAAGCATTTGAGCTTCAGCATTGTATCTGAGCATTTGTAACACACATGAGATGCCAGAAAATTTAATTTAATGAGCTGCTTTTGCATGTGGAGTTATTTACATTATTATTTTCCACACAAGAATTTTTTCATTCAGCAGAAGCTGAAGAATGGTGTCAGACAATCCCATGAAGTCATCTTTCAGAATGGCTTGCCTATTTCAACTCCAAGTTTCTGATGGGGCAATTTTTAATGCTGTTAGTTTGAAGGCTCCATAAAGAAAATTGTAAGGGGGGTATAATGCATCTAGCATGTAAAATACTGGTCAGCCATGTCATTTGTGTTAATTCCATGTACTACTATGTAGAAAGCCCTGTCTAAACTGCTTTACTGTTAATCCCCTGCTGCTGTGAGAAAAGATGGTTTCACCCTTAGGGATGACTGTGGACCCTTTCTTTGGCTCACGGTCACCTCAGCAACAGCATCCAGAGGAGGTCTCCAAGCTTTTGCTTTGTCCAGAACATCTGCTGGCTTGACAGGAGGGACTCTGAGGGCAGCAGGAACGAAGAGGAGGAATGGGAAGTAAGGTTGAGGGATGAGATCTCTTTATTATTTACTCTGGGGAGAGGTAGAAGAAATAATTCAAGTATCCTGGTGGACAGAGACTGGACGTCGTTTGTGACAAACAAGTGAAGAAGAAGATGCTGATAAAGCATGATGAAGTAGAGAAAAGAGCAGTTCATATGGAGCCTAGTGATACCACCTTGGACCACCAAGAAATAGCTGATGCATAAAGTGAAATACCAACAGTTCCCAAGTGACAGGCGGAGAAAAAGACATAACCAACATTAAAGGATAATGAAGGTTTGTCAAGACACTACCAAAAGTAAGAGAGCCAGGTGTAGTTGGCTAGTTGTTCCAACACCTAAAAGTGCCAGAAGTCATCGTATGGAGGAAGCATTCATCAGCAAAATGATAGGGTTTTTTTGTTATTGACCATAGCAATGTTTTTCCAGGTATTTCCTCTCTGTCTTACTTGAGCATTAGTCAAGAAGAGGAAAGCAGTCCTCAATCACCCTGTACAAAACCACTCAGAGGAGCAGCTCTTTTCTCTCTTTCGTTTTTCATAAGGAGACATTGTGACCAGAGAAGGATTTCCGACTGGAAGAGGTTTTGTTACCAAGGAAGATGTCGATGACAAGGAGAGAGATGAAAAAGAAGAGTAATTGAAAGGGATGCCTCCAGCACAGTTCAAGATTAATGCTCCTCCTAGTTTATCTCATATTTCTTCCACAGATGATGTTCCAACCATACATGTTTGTGTGGTTAACACTGGGAGTAAAGAGTGTAGAAGAACTCTTTGGAGTCTGCTCTGTTCTTGCCACCACCCTTTCAGCACTGGGGAAAAACCACCTACGGGATTCTTCACACATTTGCACCAGGGTAAATGAGAGATTAGATGGATTATCTGAAGAAGGTGCTACTGATGCTGATTTACACTGGACAAACCAGGCCACTCTTGTGCATTGTGTGATGGAATTGTGGGAGTGCAATGATTTCTGTTACGAAGCGAGTCCACTGTGGTGGAGGTCTGGTAAATCAAAAATGCTCTAATTATGAGCTCAGCTTCTTGGTGTACTTCAGGATATTCAAAATTATCTCTTGTGCTGGTAATTGCTAATAACTGCTTACATTTTAGATGTTTGTGTTTGCAATGTTATTTGCAGCCTTCAGTCCTGTAAGAAAAGTTGTTATAATTCATGCATGACAATGTGCAACTGTTGGTACTTTATTTTCAAAAGTTATGCACCTGACATAGGGAATGTGCCCAAGGTGTTGGCTTGTCAGTCAGAGGTCCCACTAGAAGTAAACACCGAGCAGGAAACTGCTGTCTATAGAAGGACAGTTAATTATTAACTTTTAAGCTACTTTCTTATTTATTTATTTATTTATTTAGTCACTTATTGTGTAAGAGAAGCTGTATTTGGGGAACAAGCTGATAAAAATATGTTTTAAAATACTTTAATATTCGATACATGGAATATTACCTGCAGAGCACTATATTCCTCTGAAAAGAGAATCAATGTAACTCTTTTCATGATGTGATTCACCTGAATTCAGACAGATATTCTGAAACTCAGTAATAGCAGAATAGGTCCTCCTGTCTGTCTCTTCTGGTACCTTTCACAGTTCTTTGTGCAGTTTTAAATGAAGCAGTCGAGGAGAATATCGTCATCTGTCTAGCTAGCAATTCCCCTGTTGTAATACAACAATTCCCTGTTTGGATTCTTCTTCACCCTCTACTTTCCTTGCTTAATTTCGTCCTGTTTGCATTTTAGTTTAGCTTAGCAGCCATCTGCTTACATTTTTTTCTTCTATGCATCCTCATCTGTTGCTGTGACATCAGTCATTTTTCTGGAGGAATCAACTACAGCTACATGGGAAATTCGAGGTTTGAGCATTCCTCAGTGCCAGAGCTGAAGAGAACGTACCTTGTTGTTGAGATCTAGAAAAAAATGTTTGAGTTTTAAGGGATTACATTTCACTTGCTAGAGCTTCACCCAGAAAGATATCTTACAGACATTTATTTTTATGCCCTGAAGGTCCCAAACTTCCCTCTTTCCATATTTCCATTGGTTGCAGTGCTGGGGATGTTATTTTTTCTCTGCCACAAAGGGTTTAATTCTCCGTATCACTTCTGTGTGAGATTTTAAAAGGTACCTTTCCCCTTCAACTTTCCCTAATGTCTCCCTGGGTATAACCTGATGCAAGTTTATACCAATGCTGACATTTTTTATATTTTAACCAACTTTGAATTCTTGCACTTTGTGCATGAAAGCTGTTTAAACCTTGCTCATTTAAAACAAAGAATAACTGAAATCATAGGTTATTTGAATGTGACATTCACTCATGTGTAGCAGATTGACACCAAGGCTGAACATTTACCAGAAATCTTATGTTATGTCCTCTGATTTACTGTGAATTACTTCACATTTACCATGGAAGTACAGATAAAATCATATCCATAACACTGTGATGACTGTAAGTGGTACGTTTAGCTGCTTTTTAACAGACAGTTGAATCAAATAATTTTAGAAATCCCATACCAAAAAACATTATGCATTTTCCTTTCTGTTTTTCACTCTCTGCCCACTACAGTGCATGTCTTGCTGGTTAGAGCAAACTGTGTGTGCTCAATTTGTTCTGTGTCATTGACATTGATGTTTTATTTACTGAATTACACTGGTGTTTGAGGCCTCCTTTATTTCCAAAATGTTTTGTTAAAATCTTGCCTACATTAAGCATTTTACTTTCTTTTTCTATAAAGAATTTAATGATGTCCTGATCCAGTAGGAAATTTTCTTGTGAAATCTGGCAAGAGCTGCCATTACTCTGGACTTTTGGGGCAGCAGTGAAAACTTTATTGTATGAGTTATCATATCCCTTTTCTGTTCACCTGCTGTGTTTTTATGATTTAAAAATCACAGCACTTTGTCACTATGATGACAGTTTATTGTAGAGTAGGAATATACCAAAAATATTTTAATTATGGCAATAAAATATTGAAGATTCTGCCTAGGACATGTGTTAAGGAGAAATGTAAGGAATGTAATTCCCCTTGAGAAACCAATACAATTAGTTTAATAAATATAGGGAATGCATTAATTAGATAATTAAGAGAGTTGCTTGTCATCATTGATTGATTATAGCTGGCTTTTTGTTTGATTATTGTTTGGTTGGGAAGTGCAGGTGTTTCTGCGATAGGAATTACTGTTACTCTAGATTTTTTTTTTTGAAGTCGTACTTTAGTATATTTCCACTTTGAACACATTCAAAGTGTTATATAAGTTTTAGAAATTTTAACTAAATTCTTTCCTATTTTTCCAAACCACAATAACTGAATATTGTGTGTAATGATACTGCACAAATATCCATACTGATTGTATTAGTTTCTCTTATTAGATATAATGGCCCACTGTTTGCAAGTAAAATACTTACAACTACTTTATCTAATACATTTTGCCCAACAGGGCAAATTCAGTGCAAACCAGGCCATTTGGTACTTCGAACCGGACAAGATTTGTTGAGTTTGGTGTATGTGGAGTAACCGGTAAAACAACCAGTTTGGTCTTTTGCGTTCAGGTCAGTGAGTGCTGGTGCAGCCCCACAGACAGGCTGCAGGTGTACAATGCTCAGGGAAGTGGGTGAACTAGTGACAGTTTTGACTTTATTAACCTTGAGCTGAACCTCTCCTCTGCTCTCACTTATCAGTAAGCAAATTACTAGGGAAACACCCTTATGACATAAAGTAAGTTAATTTGCATACCTGCTTAGATGTATGTTTGAGTGCACTTTAAATTAAATACTCTTATATTGCTACTGAAAAATTCATTCATTTTAGCAACAGTGAAATCTGAGTGATTACAAACATTGATATTTACAATGCTTATTTTTAATACGTGGGAAGAAAAATATTGTTTTCAGGAATGTTTCTTCTCATATTTGGGTTGTGCAACTGAAACACATTAAAGAAATAAGTCATAAATACGTAGTTTTCCCATAGTTGTTTATTTCTGGCATTCTTTAGCTCTGATTTGTGGTCGAAATATCAACTGTCTGTAGAGCACTTGCTGGGGGCCTGGGGAAAGCAGTGTGCCTTTTTGAGGTTGGCCCAGGAAGGTTCCATCCAAAGGAGATGGAGGCATGCAAGAAAGAGGTGTAATAAAGTTTGAGTGTAAATCACATCAGTGTGATCAGCACTCAGTATGCTTATCAGCCAGAGCAAAAATTCACCCCAAAAATTAAAGTGAAAAAGATCTAGACTCCCCCAAGTCATAGCATGTGGCTTTATTGTTGTTGCTTTATTAACCTGGGAAGCATCAGCTCAAAGATGTGGTCTGTTTACACTTCCTGGGAATTTTTCATTTAATGGTATGAATTAGCCCATTCCTACAGTTGGTACTGCATTTTTATTAAAAATACTGCTCACCATCGGGTGTTGGCATTGCTACTCTTGCCTTACTACTGCATTATCATTTGGGCACTACACATTTAAAAGACCTAGGAATATCCCATTTTCCTGCCCAGTTTGCCACCTCTGGTAAGTAGGGAGTTGGGTTGCTGATTCAAGCATGGGCTTGGTGTTTCATTTTTACCAGGACACTGCAAAAATAGAAAGAAAATTCTATGCAATGAAGTAAAAGTAGCACTTAATTTGGACAGCATAGGCACATAAAGATGTGGTGGCTGTAAAACCCATTATCTTTTAGAAAACAACAGTTGCTTATCAGATAAGACAGTGATTTTAATGAAGAATCATAGATAAGGATAGAACAGCACATTGATTAATGCACACAGCAACTTCTCCTGAAACCTGACTGCATTAGGTTTTCACTCTCTTGCGATGATATGGAAGCTGTAATAAAGCTTTTACAGTAATTCAATATCGTGAATAGTATTAGCGAAATTATCAGAGTTTCTAGTTGAAATGCATGCCTGTATCTCCTGGACTTCTTAAAGTTCTCACTTTTCTATAAAACCTGCATTATTATTAGACAGAGATAAACAAAGGAAAGAAATGTCCAGGAAAGAACTGAGGGGAAAAAAGGGAACAACCTGGGGTTTTGTTGGGGTTTTTTTTTGGTTGTTTTTGTTTTTGTTTTTTTTTTTTTTTTTTTTTTTGTTTCTGGTTTTTTTTTGTGCAATGTAACAATATATTTAACAATATCTTTATTGTGCAATGTAACTTGGATATATTGTAAGTAATTAGGAATTGCCTAATTTAATCTACTGCGATATATGAAAACACACCACCATATCTTTTGTCTGTGTTTGGCTTTTGTAAATGTGCTTTAGGAAAAGGGTGTTTGTCACCAGTAAAAAATCGACTAGTCTTTGTAGCTGGACTGATTTCTTTTTGAATGCAGGGCTATTGTTAAATATAAAATAATTTTCTTTCCTTTCTTTGAATCTAGTCCATGCATCACACTTCTGTCATGAAAAAGGCTATATATAATTCCTGGGGCAACATGTCCCTATTTCCCTTGTAGATTTTTCTGATCATTGAACCCTGCAATAAAACGGTCCCATGCACACCTGTTTGACACCTGGATGGTGCAGTGCATGGGCTGCGGTTTGAGGCACTGAAGTAGAGTCGCTGTGATCTCACCTGAGTTTGATAGAGCAAAACTTGTTTTAAAGGGAAGTTTTTTAGGTCTAGGTGGGATTCTAGAGCTGGAGGTTGGTCTTAATTTATAGTCATCTTCCTGAAATCAATTATTCTTTAAAACTACTCCTTCAAGTTACCAAGCTCACAAGCTGTTTTATTGTATTGCACATGAAGTTACATTTAAGAAAGTTTGTATTTGCATGAGTAAAAATGTGCAGTATGAGGCTTCTTGTTTTGATTACCCTTAAACCTGCTGGCTTACCTGAGATTAAGAGAGAAATAATGCAAATGAATTTGACCGTGCTGTGTGATGTGTGAAGGAAGCTCGGAGCACATGTGCTTTGTTAATGTGAGTTTCTCAGCTAGTAAGCCATTGTATATTAGTAATATCATCATTCAGGACTAATTAATGCATCATTATGTTCTTCTAAAAGGCTTTTGCCAGTGTGAGGCTGAGCGCATGGGTTAGTATTTGTTCTGGAAATGTTTTGTTATTATTGCTTTATTGTAGTGTGAAAGCTGATTTGGTGCCTTGAATTGCACTCACACCCCAGAAGCATTGTTTTAATTGGAAATATTTGCAACTAAAAACACCGGACATACAACATAGATGTGTAGTGGGCCATTTTCTAATTCTATAAAAGGAGAGTTTTATTGAGGGTAGAGAGATCCAGATATGGCAGCTTGGTGGTCTTGAACCCAGAATCACAGAATTGGTTCAACATTGAGTTTGTCTCTAATACTCGAGGGCTGATCCTACACATTCCCCTTTTTTGGGGCTGTTTAGGGCCTTGTGGGGAATGCACAACTTTTGAGGATCAGATCTGAAATTCTTCCCAGGGAACATGCTTTTGAAGAACATCTGTTTTGAAAACACCAGGCATGTGCAAACCAGAGTGAGACCAAGGTCATCCGAAGTTTAGCTTTCCTCTACCCAAGAGCTGCCTGTAGTCATTTTGCTAGCTTTATTTTCATCTGGTCCCTGCATAGTAAAATTTCTGCTCATAGAGCAATCACAAAAATAGTTATGGCCCTAAAGAATGCTGGTGAAAGCAAGTAAGTGCTGTAGTTTCCAGATTCCATCCGTAATTAGTAAGAGGGGTCAAGTGTCAGGTCCATCAGTGAGCTGTGGTATTTCAGTTTTCGATCAGTATGGGTCATTCATTTAACGAGACAAAGAGGCTGAGAATTTTCTTTGTGAGATTGTTCTGGTTGCCTTTCCTTCTCATGTTGTTCCTAGCTTTTTCCTGATAGTTTAGCTTGGGTTTTTTGCAACTAGTCTCTGGATAATACTTTAACAGACTCTTAAATCACCCTTTTTTTCCTGTTCCTTGGCAATATAGTGGCTTCCTTTCCATTAACCTACTGCCTGATTACACCAACTGTCTGAAATGCAGTTAGAATGACTCTTTGCATACGATCTTATCTGACACTAACATCTCCTTCCATTTTTAAATCTCATTTTAAGGACATGGAACTATTTGGAATTCCTTTTGCCCCTTTTATCTAGATTCCATTTTCTTAAATGAAATCATCTAGCTTTTCCGAGGGGAATAGTTTAATTGTTCAAGGTGCATGATTTGTAGTGACCTTACAATTGTGCAGGACCACAGTCCGTGGTGTTCCATGCAAGTGATCAGAAGGGGCCATGCTTGCCTTTGAAGTGGGGTAGCTTATTAGAAAAGTAGTAAGTTGTATCAAACTTTCTGTCCAATTAACTATGTCCTTTCCACATAAACATGGTTTTTTTGTGTTGTGGACTGAGGGGGGTTTTGAGTGAAATTTACTGCCAAATCTATGTTTTAACTGACTAGTATAAAGTACTTGCATTCTAACCACCTATTGATTCATCTAAGTTCGTAGATGAATAGTCATAACTTGAAAGATTTATAGAGTTCTAGGAGTCAAATTTATCTAGCTTTTTTTTTTTTTTTACAGTAAGGCCACTTTTCTGCCTCTCTTGTTCTCTCTGTTTGGCTTTGCTTACTAAACCTGTGGCTTGTATTCTCTACTGCTTCCATGGGACCCATCGTATGACTTGGCTTTGTATGGTTTTGATTTAATCAAGAGGAAGATGAAAGTAGGTGTGTGTTACTTTCAACTCCTTAGTCATTTTGCTATCCATCTTAGTCAATGTGTGGTTGCCCAGGACACAGCATTAATGATAGCTGTCAAAATAATAGTTAGAAGGTTAAAGGTCAAGAAAAATATGTAAAAGACTTCAGAGTGAACCAGATGATAAAGGAACTCATTTAGGCCGTTAAATGCTAGCATAGTATGGACTTGATGGGTTCATGGGTTACTAGAAGCAAGAAGAGTAAATGGGGACATCTTCAAGTAGTTTACTCTTGTTAAAAGATGAAAAAAGATGATAATAGCATTACCAAACAACTGCACTAAAGGCAATTTTCTTAATTACCATGCTGACCCAGCAGTGCACAGAGAGAGGTCTTGTTATTGGAATGAGGGCTTTTACTTTCAAACAGTATTAACCCTTCTTGGTACTCTATGGCTTAATTAAGAGTATTCCTGGAAGATCTACAGCTGTCAACATTTTTACATTTCTTTTTGGGTCTGCAAACCAGTAAGTCAAGAAACAAACCATTGCATCTTTCTTCATTGTTTCAATGGTCTCTGCTTCATTTTAGGTCTTTCTCCAATAAGGCTGTGAGTCATACATTTATGGACGGAGCAAGGTTGAGCAGCTAAATAGTTTCTGACTATAAGAACAGCAGTGTGAAGTTTTCTCCCTTTCCCTAATTTTTTCAGCAAGGCATTTTGCTTACAGTTGTTTAGAAATCAGTATAGACTTATTTTCCAGAATAATCTAGGTAGATGAGAAAAAAAAGTTCTGTAAGCTATAATACTTTTCTTGAACAGTGAAATGTCATAGAAAATGGGAAAGTTTTATATGTATCAATAAAAGACTTTCTCTGTCTGTAAATGGGGGCATGGATTAATAATTTCCTTGAACCCTTAACAAAAAATTCCAGCAAGATTAATGTAATTTGTATGTGTTGTCTGTCTTCTGTTACCTAGCTGGCTACGGTTAGTGAAGGCTTCATCCAGGCTCTTAAGACTTTCTGGGACGTTGACTGTCGTGCCAGAGGGACTGCTGGTTTGGCTGGTTTCTTGATGGGTCTTCTCAGTAGTATTACTTTAGTTTGAATTGCCTATTTGTCATACTCAGATATGTTCTTCTTGCAGCCACTGTGTTTTAGTTACATTTGGTGGAGAGGAAATACAAATCTCAGCATCAAGCAAAATGTCATAGGCAGAGGAATTCTCTGCTCTTACAGCATCAAAACAAAGATACGTATGTACAGAAGACGTTGATGAGATCAGTGAGATATTACTGGGAAGATTATTAAAGAAAAAAGGAGGAATAATTTGCAATTGTCTGAAGTTGTGACATTCTACTACCATGATGAAATAACAGTAAAATGCAGCCAAATCAGCTGGGCTAAAAGTTTTGGGAAAGTCAGTACTGTTACTGTGACCATCATCCATTGCTCAGAGAAGGACCTTCAGTAGTATTGATAATTCGGAGGGGTTCCAGTGATCTGGAGATAGTGACTGAAACATCTAGAGTGTCTTGCCTCTAGAAGGTCTTTCTACTTATGTCTCCCTTTTTGCCTTCCTCATCAGAGGACTTTTCAGTGACTGTTGCTCAGAGTGGCACATCAGGCAACCTGTTCTCAGTCTTTGAAGCTCAGAGAAGTACTGGGAGCATGATAACAAGGGCACAAAGAGCTTACACAGGATCAGATTGATCCCCACGTATTTTCCCATCAGAAGAGCTGTCTTTGAATTGGAGCCTTGGCCTAGAGCAGAAGCAAAGGATCTGATTTTCTTCACTTATGTCACATTGATTCAGTTCATGGGGATTTTGGTGATGTGGGGGAAAACTGGATTCCTTCTGAAGGAAAATGAATCAGTAGTTGAGCTTTAGGTACTTCCCAACCACGTACCAGCACCCTATAGGAAATGGGTGTCCAAAATAATGACTGTTCTTCAGTCTTGAAACTACATACATGGTAGAGATGTTTTGTCCAAGGAATTGGATAAAATCTGGTTCAAGTAACCCCTGAAAAGTGCATCTTCTATAGATGTAGAGCCTTCAGCACCAACTGCAGTAATGCCTTTATCTGTTCTTTTCACATCAAACACCTTGCTAATATAGAATCAAGGCATCTAACCTAAAATGATTGTCCAGGCTGGTGTATTTTCTGTGGCACTTGGTAATTAGTTTAATTATATTATTAAGAATCTGCAGTATATTGTACTACTATATCAAATTCTATTTCTTTTAATACTGTAATATCCCTAACAATCCCTACTAATGTCATGAAGCTGCTGGGCTTGGCACTGTAAAGACATGTAGCAATTTTGGCTAGAGCTTCTTAAAAGAGCTTACAATCTACCTCAGTGCAATAAAGTGAGTAGCATGAAGGGAGGTTTTTTAGCCTTGCTTCCTGGGAGACAGCTAAGGTGATTTGTCCAAAATGAAACAAAAAGTATGAGGTAGAACTAACATTTGAACTTAGGTACTTTGAAAATCATTTCAGTGTCTGGACTAAGACACTGACAAGCTTATTGTCCATCAAATTTTCAAAGTGAATTTTCTGTGACATTTGCAGTATTTGTGGGTTTATACCAGAGCATTGTATCCCAGCCTTATAGTGAGTTTAAAATCATATATCTTTTGATGTCTGGTTTGCAAAAATTGTTAGCTGACCAGGCAAAGAACATCTGAATGGCTAATGGAAACTTTCTCTTCCCCCTAAAAGGGGCAGTTGGCTAATTTGTTTAGCTAAACTACATTAGCCATTCAGAAAGTTTTATTATCATGGTCAAAAGCAGGAAGCAGGGAATGGACATGCTGTATTTTTAAAATTAAAGTAATTTTGAAAAACAAACTCAGTTTCTTATTGATTATTTCAGTTGTTAGATTAGAGGCTCATTACTTTTAATAATAGGATAATAGAAGCTAGAAATGGAGAAGATCTATTAGATCATTGAGTCCATCCCCATTACAAGGGCAGGATATAGTCACGTATATGTGGATGGATGTATCAAATATTAAACTCATATGACACAGTAAATCCTCTGTTTCCTCCACAGAGTGCTGATGCTAAGAGCTTTGACAGTGAGTTGTTTACTCTTAAAAGCAGATTCTGAGCTACCTTCTGGCCAGCTCTTAGGCAGATGTTTAGTTGGGAGAGAAGGATCCCAGGAGCCCAGTGAGAAACAAGGTCATGGTGTGGCCTTTTTTTGCCTCCCATAGCTGCATGCCTGCAGCTACTGGGAAGCAAATTTCAACATGCACTCAGGCGCAGCCAAGAGATGCGTTTGCAAGGCTGAAGTCCTGCTCCTTAATTGTTTTTTTCAGAGTGTATAGTTACAGTGAGAGAAACAGAGAGACTGAGGAGTAGTTTCTCTTCACTCTGTAATGGCAGTGGGGGAATGGGGCAACACAGGAGGCCAAGACGCCGAATCCAGTGGCTTGTTAGTTTTTTGTGTTCAGTGCAGCAGCTGCTGTGGAGACATTGAGAGTCAGGTGAGATGTGCAAGAAGAGAGTGCATTCCAGATACATCATTTTTCCCATCTGCTCAGCAAATGGTTTCAGGTAATTGGTCTTAAACCGCTTCATCTCTCTGCACTTCAGTTTTCTAGCAAATAGGCCTATTTGGAATTGAACTCCCCTTCCCCACAGAGCCAATCCTCTACCCCACAGACTTGGGCTCCATGTCATGCTCCATAATATTTATGAGCAACATGTGAAGGTTTGTGGGTTTATTTGTGAACATTATGGAAAAGGAGTTGGAGGTGGAGGCCTTTTTTCACATGTCCATGATTTAGCTTCTGGGAAGCTTCATAGATGAGGAATCCAGAAGGTTTTCCAAGATATATAAAAATACTCTCAAGAGACAGCCTTCATGGCAGTCAAATAAATTTATTTGGTATAAAGGGCTCATAAAGACTTATTATGTTGGTTTTTTTAAAATTTGTTCCTCACTCTGTAATTATGGTGGTGGAGAATAAGACCTTCAGCTTAAATGAATACTTCAACTGTTATATTTCCAATAAACAGAGACTGAGTGTATCAAACAGCTATATTGGAATGGACTATTGAGAAGCAGTAGTCTGGTTAGTTCTTTCAAGTATTACATCACTGACATTATTAATACTTTTGCCTGTAAGCAGCCCTTTTTTCTTCTCTAGAGCTCCAGTAAATCTACTCTTGTGGGTAAGGGAGTAGCATTCATTTACTGAGCCTACTCAAACAGGTGAGGAGGCATATTAAGTTCGATAAGAACTAGTCTTGTGCATAGAGATTAATCACCTCACTAAGCATTTAAAAGATTTAAGGAGAAAGTCAGCCCTTTTTGATTCTGTCCTCATATTGATTTTGGGGAAAATGCTAAATTTAGAGCAATTAGATACATTGAAAGTAATTAAATGCAGAAGTGCTGTAGCAATTAAAATGAGAGTCCACCCTGCATATAGAACAGTGCAAGCGCTTTATGGTGTTTCTCAGTTTTCTTAAAAATTGCAAGAGTTTCAAGATTGATGCCTTCTGGAATGATGCACTCCCCAATTTTGTTTTTTAAAATTGGTCCATGGTACTCCTCAGTGGTTTCTACTGTTAAGTAAAATCTGAGAGTTTTTTTTAAAAAAACTAAGTATGGACATAATAATTTTAAGTCACGGTATATTGCACATGCCCAGAACATCCTCGATCATTTCCAAATTCAAGGACTAATAAAAATTGGAAGCACTTCAGTAACTTTAAATTACTTTGCACATTGAAGAGTGATTTAAAATCATTGAACTGATTCAATTTTTTTGTATATGCACTTCAATTTGGAAGTGAGTCAGATGGACGGTAGTGTGCTGAAGAGGTTCAAGACATATTGAACTAATTTAAACATTTTTAATTCAAGAAAGCAAGAAAGGAGGGGTAATGAGGTTCCTAATAGGAACCCAGAGAACACCCCCCATTTACTGCCACTGTGTGGTTACAGTAGGATGATAAAGCAGTGAAGGAATGACCAACACCATCAAGGGATCAGCTTTTAGTATTAGTGTGTTAGTAATATGAAGGATTGCCAAAGCTGGTGGGATCTGGAAAAAGCCCTGTGATTATGCTTTGTTTATTACAACTATTGTTTTCGAAGAGGTTTGCAGGCCTATGCATTTTTAGTTTTCCTTCTGCAGACAGATGAAAAATGGGAGGACTGACTGGCTTGGGGAAAAACACATACACATATGCATACGTGTGCAAATGTAGGCAATGTGTAATTTGGCTTCACAACATTTGCTACCTGACACTGATATGTATGCAGAAAGAAAACAGCTGGCATTTGGAACTGCCTGGCAGCATGTGAATATCACTTCAGCATTCATGCACGTATGCATAAAATTAAAGTAAGAAAATACTTGCATTTTGCAGGACAGTGATTTGATGACCATTCCAAGGTTAGTGGAATTTGTCCACTAATATGTTGCTCCAGTCCTGCATATCATATCCAGTGGGAAAGTGTGATATTAGTATCCTAGCTGGGTTTTTTTGAATACATGACAGACTAAAGCCTTCACATAAATTGTGCTGGTAGAGGGGGAATAAAAAAAATACCCAAAACCAGAAAAATAACCCCCAACAAAACAACCCAAAGACTAACTTTGTGAAGAGGCCAGTAGTTTTTACTTGACTCTTCATGTACAAACAAATGTATTTGTCCATTTTAGAGTAATCAAAGAAAAATTTTGAGAGAGAGAGAGATGTTTGAATGCATCCCTTTTCTTTGAACATTAAATAACCCTTTGATCAGGATTTTGTTTTGGGGGTTCTGTATTAATCCAAATTTGGCTTGGTCAGCAGTCTCAGATTTAAATCACAGTAAAAAAAAAAAAAAAGAAAGAAAAAAAAGAAGAAAGAGCTGGCATATTGTAGTCAAAAGTCCAGTAGCAGAAGAATGGTGGGATTTCCTCCTTGTTCTCTACCATGTATTTTCCTCACATCCAGGGAATTTCACTATGGGTATTAGGATTCATTAAGTTAAAACCTGACTTCAACAGTGCAAATCATACCGTGTATTTCCATGTTTCCATAGCGGTTCGTGGCTGTTTGTTGGCATAAAAACCTCACATCAGCCTTTACTAGAAAGACATTCTACCTTCACACAGAGTCCCATGCCTTAGGACGAACAGACTGACTACTAAAATTGACTTAGCAGTTGTTGCGGGCCTTTTAACTTTATGGCACTAAGCTGGGGTAAGCTTCTTCTAACCATATATTTTAAAATGGGCAGCTGACAAGGTGTGAAAGATGTTGTTTTTTTTTTTGCAAAGCCATGTTTTGCTTCTGTGTCCTTACTCAGCTCCTTTAAGGTGTGCTCTAACGCAACCCTACTTTCAGTGGTAAACCACTCAACCACTGAGTGTTTGTAACCATGGAAAGAGAAAGCCTTCATGTAAAATACTCTTTATTTTGCATTTCCCATCAAGAAGACATTTTGCCTTATCACCATGGGAATCCAGGGCCCATGCTTTTATCACATTAACTATCTCCATGCTTTCCCAACATTCTGTGGAGATAATAACCCTTTTGCTTCTGACTACATAAAGATCTTTCAGAGAGGACTGAAGCATGCGCTAGTTTTCCAGAGTAACAGCAATCTCGGATTTCTGACCACCTTGCTTTTTGTTTCTCACTTTGTGAGTTACCATTCACTTCTGTACTTTCACTGGTTGGTCATATCCTGACAGTATCCACCAACCTTTAACTCTGTTCAGCAATACCCATCCATTAGTTCCTGTTTAGGAAAGAGGTTGTTCCTCCCGTACTTGTGACAAAGCAGAATCTAAGGATCTAAGTAGGAGGAGATTTGAGATGCAGGTTTAAGACCTATCTGCATGTGCCATTTTGGGCTCATCCATGCCGACTGTCTCATATTCAGGCTGTCTCATATTCAGCTTTTCTTCTCCGTCTTGGGTTTGGATGCAAGCAGAAAACCTGATACAGAGGGCTGGCACACAGAGACTCAAGATGCCTTGGCAGAACCGAGATGCTCCTAGATGATAAGAAACAACTGGAGATTAGTTTTAGGCAGCCATGGATTGTCCTTTCTGGTCTATGTTGCAACAACTTATGTTTGGCAAATGACAGCTTCAGAAGGCCACGCTGCTGTTCGTCATTCTGTTTTCATTCATCCTGTGCAGTTTTTGATATCGAGTATGTCTCTCATAGGGTGTTTTCTGTTTCTCTTACCATCTTTCCCTGAGCTCCCAGGGGTTTGATGGTATGTTGTTTCCATTTCTATCAAATTAGATAGCCTCTCAGACACTATGATAATTACTGGGCTATAATGGCCACTTTACTTGAAGTCATTAGGGAATTTTCCAGCCCAGCAATATAAAAAGGAATGACCCACTGACAGGCCTCAAATGCTAAACATTTGGTGAGGGGAATCCACCGCTCTCATGAATCTGATACTAGCTCAGACAAGACTTTCTCGGTTTATGCATTAATTCTTGCTTTTGCACTTTTCTCAGAAGGGTTATTCATGTTTTCGCTTCAACAAACCAATACCCTACTCTAAAAATTTATCCTAACTGGCCACAAACGCCAATTCTGCCCCAATAATAAAAAAAATTTAAGAATTTTTTATTGTTAAAAACGAATACAAATATCTGGCCCTCAAAGTGGATTTTTCACACTCAAAGATAGCATTGTCAACTCACCTTTTTAAACTGCTTAGGGTTTCTTTAAAAAGGTGCTGTATCTTGCAGAGGCAGCAAAACAATGCAGTAGATATGGTGGCTATTCATTTTCATTTAGCAGATAAATCAATACTCACATAAAGCCTGAGTAACTTATTGGCACTAAACTATGCAGCCCCATTTTTACTAAAATTTGTAAAGCTTCCAGCATGCGGGCTCTTTTATTTCTTTCAAAAGGAATACGTGTTTTCATGTTGCATTACATGAAATTGATACTAATAATAAACAGTAATGATCAAGTTATTAATCTTCTCTATATAGTCTAAGGGAAGGGGATTTTCTCAACATAAATAGAGTAAGTAGAATACAGAGCAAAAAGCTCCACTAAATCTTTGTGTGTGATTGAGAGAGGGATGTTTCATACTCTGTAGTTTACAGGCATATGTTATACTGTACACACCGTCTGCAAGCACTTTAGAAAATCCTGGATGCTTAGCATAGTCTTAAATCAGGCGTGTTGCCAATTGTGGATTAAGTAGAGGATAGCTGGGTCATTTTCCGAGGAGTTCCTTTACAGTTCAGCCTTTTTTCTTGGTGTTAATGCTTTTACCGCTGTTGGGTGAAGGGAGGAGAAGCTTGGAATACCCTGCCCTAGGGCCTCCTAAACTGTTCATCTGTCATGGGTCATGTCATGGAACAGAAATGTTTGTTTTTGCTCCCATTCATTTCAACTGGCAGCCAGTTATTATTAGAATGAAAAATTAAGCTATTATGCAGTGGAAGCCTTGCTGGCTCTATCAAATTTATGGAGTTAATATAGCAAAATTATCCTTTATAGCGGGTATAAGCAGCTGTATATATAATGCAGGCCCCTTCTTGATCAGTCCAAATACAAAATGGCAGCCTTGTTTTCATTATCAGCATTAAAGCTCGATATGATATGTCACCTTATTTCAGAAATTTCAAGGGAGCAGTTAATAAATCAAGAGTACTGTAGGTGACTTAGTAAGACATGTAAGTCTATCCTCTGATCTTCAGGATCTGCAGACATGCTGAGTTGTTCTCAGAAATGGAGAAATCATAGAATTTCTTACGACTTTCCAAAATGTTTATTTTCAAGTATGCTTGACTTTATGTTTCCTGGGGTGCTATTTGAGTGGATTTTTTTTTTTTGATTAAAGGGGGAATCAGCTGTATCTTTTACAAACAAAAGAGAGGTGTGAGTATTTTCATCAAGCTTCATATCCTCTTGAGAATGTGGGGTCTCAAAGTCTAATGACTCATACACCCTTAGATGTAGGGCATTCACAAGGAACAAGGTGCCTGGTGAGAATAGAAGGGGATGAACTATGCAAAAGACAGAAAGGCAAATGAATAAATGGGAGACACGTCCAAGGGGGAAAGAGTTTTAATAATACTTGTGCACTTGAAGCTGTAATTCCCCCACAAGTTGTACATGAAGGACAGTCCGTTGTTCTAAATTCTTTTTTTTTTCTCTGTAAAGAAATATCAGATCCACCTCAGTAATGCAGACACCTTACCAGAGCATGCCACTGCATTATAAGAGATATTTATGATGCCAAGATTTTGCTCCCGCTTTCTTCCCTCACTCTGAAAATAATTGTAGTGAAGCTGTCAAGTTGGAGTTAAATGGACAATCTACACAGATATGGGATTGCCTTTGCAACACGTACTCCAGAGGCACTGTCTCTGTGTCTTACTGTCACATTTGGGATGGATTTGAGAAGAAATAGAAGCAAGTTTCTAGCATCTTGTGCGGTGATTAAACCCATCTTTGGCACTAAGCAGTTATTGTGTGTAAGTTGTATCACAGGAAGACAGAAGAGAGAAAGAAGCAGCTTCGGAGTGAAGGAGCAGAAACTTGATTTTCAAAAGTAAAAGTTCTTTGTGAGAAAATGTAAAAAGATGTTAAGCACTTGAAATTCTGAGCCATTCAGTCATTCCTGCTGAAATTATCCATGTGGAGTTTATCAGACTCTGTGTACCAGTATCATAGGGGACCAATTAATTGCACTCATAGTTGCCTTTGAGCTATTTTGAAAGTAGAAAGAAGTAATTTTGTTAATGGTTTAAACAGCACTACAGTCATTACATACAGTTTCTGGCAGATATTGTCTTTATAGTAGATAGAAACACAGAAATACTGTTACACTTCATGGTTCCTAATGAATTTTGATTAGAAACCAAGAAAAAGGAATCACAATCCAGTACTTAAATACCATATATAATTATTAAAAATTTAAAAAAAATTGCTGTACCACAACTCTTGACCAGAACACAATCCTTCACAGTATTTAAAGAAATTGCTATGAGGCACAACCTTGAGGAAAGAAAGGAAAATATTCTTGGTTTTATCAAGTAAAAGTTGCTTAAAAAAGAAGCACCAACCTCATAAAAAGTGGAGCTAGCATTCAGAATTCACCAGGAGTAGTTCCTCTTCTAATGGACTCCCTGGTTAGCTCCAGCCTGAAGGTATTAAGAGAAGGCAGCTGTGTATCTACCACAGTTCTCTGCATCCGCCTTCTTTTCCCTTGTCCTAAGCCCCTCTCTGACTAGCTCCCTTAGGAGCCAGGTATGCCTCAGCTTTGCTCATCTATTGTTTGGTGCCTCTCTGTGTTACGAGGAAGGTGCCTTTTCCCTGGTATCCTTCTGGGAGGCTGCTGCCCTAGTCTTTGGTATGTGGAACTTTTCTGGGCAGGACAGGTATATTCTGTCTTGAGAGGGCTTTATTTGTTTTGCGACTGGGTAGCACCAAGCATGGGACGAGACTGTCCTACTCCTAATTTATATGGTAAAGATCCATGTGAAAGGAATAGGGAGATAGTGAATCTGCCTTATATTAAAAAAGGCCCTTTAGTACCGATGTGGTCCAACGTACATACAGATTTTTTTATGCTTCTTTTATGGATCCTGCTATCCTGTAAGAGTTGTATGAACAGGCTGAAATGCAAAAGACAATCAGGCCTCCAGTAGTGGTAAAGCGAAATAACTGGATACACAAAGAATTTATTTGTTGGCAAAGGGCAATGGCTATGAAACTGTGTTTGGTGATGCTGCCAATCACAAGACACAGAGTATCTCATTCTCCTTCAACAGCAGTAGGAGCACGAGCAGATGTTTGTAAGTTTTGTCACAGGCGCTAATTTCTGCTTATACCTTGGTGCTTTTAAAAGATTTCATGAAACTTTTAAGGAGGTTTTAGGTCAATTTGGAAAGATTCAGCTACTGAACTACTGTTACTGGTGTCTTCTGAGATTACATAGGGAGAGCATAGAGATTTTACGTTTAAACAATGACACAGCCAGTTCTTGCAGAGGTCATGAGTGTCTGGGCAAGCAAACAGCACATTGATTTTTATTAATTTCTCATAATCCAGAATTTGCAATGAAATGGAAGTTAGGGTATTGTTCATCTTTAGATAAATTTTAAGGTCAGAAACTGATGAAACGCATAGAGGAATGACAGTCTTGTGTGTTTTGGAAAACATAGGAGCATAAATCCTGGGGATTTTGTTACTTCTGTCTAAACGTTTTTCTGTTCATCTTGAAGGGATACGTTTTCCTTTTAGCCTTGTAATCTCAGTATATCTTTTTTTGACACAGACGTATTAGGAATTTTAGAGACTACAATATAGACTCCAGATGCTAGGTGTTCCTTCATCTTTTTCGTACACCCTTTAATCCATAACAACCAACACATTTATTTTATGAGCCCTCACAATCAAGAGAGTCTTAATATCCTTTCTGGCAGGTTCTCTCTCTTTGATATCACATTATATAGGGGACTGAATACTTTGAATGTACTTTAGAAACTCTCAGAAGTAAATTTTTTATGGTAAATTCTTTACATCTCCACAGTAAATCCTGTTGTGCTTTAAAAAAATGCTCACAGGCGCATGTATGGAAGTGTAGTTGCATTATAAGCTGAATGATAACACATGAGATTGTGCGCTGGTTGCGTGTTGTAGGTTGACAAGGTTGATTGTTTCAGACACAGTGACCAAACCTCACTAGAGACATTCATCAACCAGGGAGAGCCCCCCTCTCCTCCTTTCATGACAGTCCTGGTACTCAGCAGTGAAATAAAACACATGCTGATCAAACTGCACTTTGAGTTGGTACTTGTAATATATCTCGTCTCCATCACTGAGATCTGTTATGGTGAACGTAGCCACAGGTTTTCTTCTTCTCTTGGAATTTCAGGCTATAGATTCTTTTTATTTGTTTTATTTATTTCTCTGAATGAAATTGAATTTTGTATTTGTTTTCACTAGCATGCTCCAGTTGATGATGTTGGGGTTACAGCAGGCTTGTGTGAGTGCAACTCTTATTTTTGTTCCCGGCAGGTAGAAAACATTCCTCCCTTTTTCTTCTTTTTGTGTGTGTGTGTACGCCTCTGTATCTCCTTCAGAAATGCAACTGTTAAAATTTGTAAATCCTGCCAATGAAAAACTGACACACAGGGAAAAGCAAAGATGTTTACCCATCAGTGAGCTAGACAAACATCTTCATTTCAGTGATTCAGACAACAAATCAAATAAAGAAAGAAACCCTCTGATGAACTCCTCCCTTGCTTCCCTTCATCCAGCTCATCTGATGCTGAAGTGAAATACATTTCTGCAAGTACAGTCAAGCCATAAATTGAACAATGAATATCTTGTCCAGTAAAGCTCATATCCCAGCTGGGGTTTTCAGCAGCTTGAGCAACATTTCTGAGGGGAAGACCTTTATGAAGGAGATTAAGGAGTGCCCACATTCAGCAGGCACTACTCTTTTCCCATATGACTGGAGGAGTAATGGCTGTGTGCGAGATCCTGGCTTCTCTCCTGCATGCAGAGAAAAGGAGGCAGTCAGGTTCCGTGCTATTTATGTTGAGAACATTTGGGAGTGAGTTGGGCTGTACTTTTACCTCCCTCTTCAATTACTGCTTGGGTTAATCGAAAGGTACTGAGAAAAGTTTTTGAAGGTGGTTTTATGCCTTGCTCTCTTAGTGCTTGTTTTCTTAAAAGTGTGGTCTCTTCTGCTGAAAAGTGCCCGTGTAGTTGTCCCCCGTAAGGGTCATCACAGAAGGGATTTTGTGCTAAATTCTTGTCAAGGCTATAGCTTCAGTCTCTTACGCAGTCTCTAATAGTGCCAAGGGTACAGAAGTACCCCTGCAGATCTGCTTTGGAAAGCCTCACCTAATGGTGTGGTTGGTAGGTGATGATGTGAGTGAGGTGACTGATGTGAGTCTCTGAATCTGGTATGCAATGGAAATGGCAAACAAGACAATTCTAATATGCCACTCAAGCTGTTGTCATACTAATTTTTTTTACCTGTTCATCCTTCTTTGTTGCTAAATAACTGGCATCTACATCCATACTGGTGGTCCTGAGAGGACCCTAGGAAGAGAGCAGAATCCTGCTGAATGTTATATACTGAAAAGAGCCCATGCATTGCTGCCCAGTTCTAGGGTTTTTTCAAGAAAAATCCTCTTGGATTTTTGCCAGGGGCTTGGAAGAAGGCTGGATTTGGACTACTGCACTTTCTTTCTCAGTCAAGAGACTGTGTCTAAAATTTATTGGGGTTTTTTTAGTGATGATGAAAATAAGAAAATAAAGGGTACATGTCAATGTTAGTTTGAAGCTATGCTGGTTTAAACATATTTTTCCTTTTCAAGTAGTTGCCATATTCCATTTGGTAGCTGCAAATCCACAACAGCAAACACCTTGGAATCTTTTTGGCTTAAGGTTTGGCATGTTATGTGTAGTGTGCTGATGACACAGGAGGTGAGTCTGCTGTATCTGCGTGAGGGACGGCCCAAACACCCAATTTTAACATACACTGTAAATCTGCTGATGTTGGAGTTGCCTTTAGCGCTTAAGAAAGAGGCTCAAGACCCAGAGGACCACTGCAGTCTTGAAAGCCTGACATTAAAGCCAGTTAGAGAGAAAAAAATCAGCAAGAAAACCGAGAGTTAGGGAGATCTACATCAGACTTTCCGCTTTGCTAAGATAAATAAATGATTCATTATTAACACCATTGTCCTGCAGATATGGATGAGGACTCTCCTGAGCTTGTTTTTTTTTCATTCTGGGAGTGGTTTTTAGGTTTGAGGACTGGAAAAACCATGTTTCACTGCCATTATCCAGTATTTTAGCAGGGAGAGAGGCTTGCATTCACGTTTTGACCATGTATTCTCTACACAGACATGGAGAAGCACAGATGTGCAGATAATGTCACCCTCATCTTGCCCTGACTTCAGGACCATAAGCTAATTTTATAACAATTGATGGTGACTTAAACTAATGTTGCTAGGGTGCTGTCGGTGATGCTGAATAAATAGGGAAGGACTTCAGGAGAACAGCAAACAGCAGCTGTGATGACTTTTGTTCTGAAGCTACCTCTGCATGCCAGATTTTACCCTCCAGGCACAGCAGCAGAGCACAACTCCCACCTGTTATCTCTCACCATTGAGGCTTGCTTCTTTCTGTTTAAGTTAGGTTAAATATTTCTCCTTTTCCCAGGATTCAGAGCTCATCAGCCCAGCTGTGGTGCACAGTCTTGAAACACAAAACAGCTGGAGACATAATGTGAACAAAGTTCACCTTTTCTTGTTTACATTTGAAAGCTGCTGCACTGTTTATGGGATGATGCATTTGTTTAAATGAATGTCCAGCTATTATTGATTTTTCATCTCTGCTTTTTTTTTGTTCTTTATGATTGTGTCACTGGTGTCATGCAGCAGAAATCTCTCGCTTTAGCACACCTGCTCACAAATTGACTGTGGAAAGAATTAGGCCATGTTCTCCCTACAGTTGCTGTAGTGAAACTCAGGCATGGATTTACCCAAGAGACCCCATGGATTCTCTTTCCTTTCAGCATCCCCACATCTCTTTGAATTTGCATCTGCACGTTGCACAGCGTACCAAAAAGTCAGCTGGGTATGTAGCTCCCTTTTCTTACCCTTTTTCTCCTCTCCCTTTTGATCAGAGACACTGCCTCTGATCACACTTATATCCTTCTGGGATTGTGTGAGAGGGAGCAAGAAACAGAGATAGCAATAGAGAATTTCTTCCTCTTCAAGGGTTTGGAGAACTGGTAGCTTGGAGATTGTATACGTAGGGTATAAGAGTCTCAGTCAATAATTTGACACTTCCAACAACTTGCATTGAGCTGAGGTTTCAGTCTTAAGAACAGCAGGTAGTAGCAGTGGGGATGGAATTACTGAGGACCAGCTACACCTTTCAAAGGTTTTTATTTTTCCTGCTCATTTACAATTAATGTCTTGTTTTGTTTTGAATTTCTCTGCATACAGTTTCACACTAAGAGGGTAACTTTTATATGTTTGCAGTATTTACACTGATCAATGTTACTGCTGTGATCACTTCATTTATTTTTACTACTATCCCAAAAGAGCTATTTCAGCCCTTGAAGTTGTGTCGGGCTGGTTGAGGTAAGAGAGAAATTACCCTGGTGTGCAAGTACTGTACTTGAGGCACCAGTATTAAACATCAGGTGATCACAATTCGTTGGATGAGGCCCTTTTCTGTGGTTAGAAATGATGCTTCTCCCCGCCACAATTGTGGAATAACTTACTTAGAAGGAAAGGTTCTCTTTTCAGAGAAAAGTTGGCTTATGCCTTAAAACCTGGAGATTTATGTTCCTCAAAATGTGTGTGGGTTTTTTAATCCTTTCCAATGTAACTGTAGATGGTCTCCATAGCCATATAAATCCCCCACTATTCTTTGATTCCAGCCAAAACCTTGGCTTCAGTGATACCTGGTTTTTATGTGTTCTGCTGAGTTACAGTGAAGCTAATTGTATTTGTTATGCCTCCAGTACTCAATACAGGGAATGAACTTTCTTAAGTCCATCCTAAGGACTTACGTAGCGTAATCTGAGGGTCTTCTCAACAAGCCAGCATTCTTAGCATGCTAAATGTAAGTATAACCTCTCTGTTTCTTCTTGTAGGGATAGATCCTGTGCTCCTAAATGGCAAACAAGGCAAATGGAGGCTGAAAATTCTATTGGTCAAGGCACAGGCTGAAAGTTCTGCGAGTGCTGAATTTAATCTACAGGGAAAATTCTTGATAAGGTTTCTTCTAAAACATTGTGTGTGAGAGTGTTTTCGGTTTTCCTTTGTCACTTTTCCATGTCACTTCTTATCTGGGTTTTTCTACCAGATGCGTAATTTTGGGATACCACTCTTGGGAAAAAAATGTTTTAGAGTCACAGAGGTTGCCGACTTGTAGTCTGTGATACTAAATTGTTCAATCTGTCCCTCCAACTTCTAAAGTCTGCTTTCCAGTGGATGTGAAAATCTGAAAATAATTCTTGAAGAAACTTTTAAGCTTCTTTAATGGGAAAATGAGATCACTTTTATAAGCCTTGATCTTTTGCAGTCTAACTGAAAATTGTGGGTTTTACATC
Source organism: Oreocharis arfaki (assembly GCA_013398015.1). NCBI lineage: Eukaryota > Metazoa > Chordata > Aves > Passeriformes > Paramythiidae > Oreocharis > Oreocharis arfaki. Next base: position 369,311 of record VZRR01005607.1, on the reverse strand, counting down.
TTCTGTCTTGTAGTTTTCACATCTTGAAGAATCTTATGGTTTATTTCAAGGCATATTTGGACCTTTTGCCCTTTCCTGCTGGCCCAGAACTTGAATATTGAGTATGATGGGGCTTGCATTGTTTTCCTTCTGTATGTAGTATAAGCTTAAGGATTAAAAACAAAACAAAACAAAACAAAAAAAGGACAACTCTCTACCTATTTGAAGCATAAATATGACTATGATATGAATACCCAAATATAGCTTTTGTTCCCTATTATTCCTATTCTTTAGCTATGTAGACATCAGATTCTTGTAAACATGACAAATCTGTGTTCCAATGAAGCCTGTAAAAGTCACTGAAAGTCCATCTTCTCCTTTTAGTTCGAGTAATTTAAATCTGGAATAACTCAATTTGCTGAATTTGAATTGCGTGAGTTGACATAGGTGTGGTGACAGCGGAGGCTGGGTGGCAGTTCCCAGCACCAGGAAATCATGAGGTCACACTTGCTTCTTGGTCCAAAGACAGCTTTGTCTTCATTCCAGGTGAAGCCACACCAAAAAGAAAGTGGTTCATAATTTTTGGTTTCAGCACCTGTGTTTTAGTCGCAATTATGTTTTAGTCTCTATTAGCATGTAGGCTGCAGAGGCATCAAAATACCTTGAGCAACTACAGTAGATTTAATTATTATTGCCTAATAATATATTGTTAGGAAAAGTAGATGTAAAAGAAAATCCCCGTTTCCATTTCTCTAAGTAATATTAGTTATGTAAAAAATTACACAGGAAACTTGATGAAAATTGCTGATAATTTTTTTTTTAAAATCTATCTGACAATGATTTTCTGTATTAGTTCCTAAACATTTTCACTTCAGATCTTCTCTCCCTCTCTCTGTTCCCAAAAACAATTCACAGAAGTGTAATAAAACAAACCAGACTCAAAAAAAGGTAACTTCTATAAGTAGGAGGTAAAACAACCCTTTACTTATTCCAATTAGTCTTTGAAATATTGCTTTTATAAAAAAAAAAGGAAAACATCACCACCTAAAGAAAGGACAGAGACTGAGACCAGTAAGGGTATTATGGGGGAAGTATGCTCCCTTTCATTTTCCTTAAATCCTTGCTGGAAATACTTACTAATAACTCCAAACACTGTTTCTGCAAAAGAACTTGGAATCATTAGATGAGACCTTTCTGAAATGTGGTGAACTCATTGACAAGATTTAGTTAGTTAATTAGTTAGTTTAATAGAATATATATATATTTTTCCTGCTTTGCAGAAGAACTAGAAACTTCTCTCTGAAGTTTTAAGGAATATGAATAAGCCTATAGGTGCTTATATATTAACACTTTCTGTTCTGTGTTATTCTATACTACTATTGCTGAATCAGTTGTGTTGCATCTATTAAGTTTTTGTCTATACAATTTCTCAGACACTGATGGATATAAACTGGAGATGTATGGCCTCATTAGTCTATCTGGAATTCTTAGAGTGTATCTCTATGTTAATAATGATGTTCTCTGAATGAAATAGAACAACTTTTTAACATTCTAGTAGCTAATATTAAATTTATTTAATATACTTAAGAGTATTTTAATGTAAACAACTTATTTTAATGAAGATAAAATTACTTTAAAAATTGATAACTTGGACATTCTGAAATATTTTTAGTACCAGATTTTTATAGATTAATTTTCTTTTAAATTAACACAGTGATCTATTAAGGTCTAAGCTGAGCTGAGGATCGCCTTGTTTACTTGGGGCAAACTGAGTGACAAAAATAGACTGTTTAATGGCGTTTTCCTGTACCAGGCAGTTTTCATTATCTCACAATGTATTTATGACATGGCAATATAAGTTGAAGTAGATTGTATTGGCACTGCCAGCATTAGTAAAATATTCCATTTGTAATACATCTAGCACTGCAGCTCTTCATTGTATTGCCAGTGGAATTTTCAAAATATGCATCATTGACATAAGTCTGCTCTCCCCAAAGTAAGTGGAAATTTTAGATGCTGAAATAAGAGCAGAATTTAACTAGTGTGAACTTTTGAAATGGAAAGTTGAATACAGGGTAATGATTTTTTTTTTTTAACATAAAAGGATTGTGCTGTCCAACAAAGTTTAATGAATATTCTTAAAGATGTGCAATTACACGTTTACATAGCCATTTTACACTTTCTTGAAGTATTTCGATAGCTACATGCCAAAAATTATATCAAATGTAGTACCTTTGTCAGTATGGTGAAGTTAATTTAGCCTTTCTAGCATGTCTGCTCTGTGATCCTCTCTTAGAGTCATAATATTTCTTCCATACTGGCTGGATGCAGGGTACAACATAGACTGTCTGGGAATAAATCAGGATTATGTAGAGAGAGTGGCTGTTATTTATGGGACCGTTGTTCACTAGCGAAGAAGTTGAAGTATATGTAGCTGATATGATGGGAATGGTGAGGAGGAGACTCCCGAGACTGCAGGAGATATTTTCTTTTTCTCACTGCCTTGCTTGGCACCTGAAGAAGAAATTTTAAGGAAAGGCCTGCTTTGTCTCTGCAGCTTCAGACAGAAGCCGACCCACTGGAGATGCAGGCAGGAGAGAATTTAGCTGTTGAAGTCAAAGAAATATTTTCTGATTAGGTGTGAACTGATTTTATTATTTTTCCCTAACGGCTTATAAAGTGACCCACTTTAGGTAACTTTTTATGAAGTATCGAAAAGCATTCATCCAATGCCAGAGCAGCTGCTGACAAATTTCAAGCTTTTATTTCAAAGCATGAAGCAGTTAAGTGGTTGGAAGAATACTTTTAAGCATGAGAAAAGCAAAGTAATGTGAAGAGCTGTGCATTTATTTTGAGATGTCTGCAGTCCCAGTTCTCATGAATTTCTACTTGGTGATCCGGCCAGTTCATCTGATACTTCCCAGCTTTCATCTCAGTATTTCTCTGAATACAAATAAAATCAACAAACCCCCAAATCAAACCACCAGCCCCTCAAATCTCAATGTAAAACAAACCCACAAATTTGAAGAATTTCCTTCCAAGTGACTGCATTTCTCTGAAAGCAGTGTTTTAAAATGAGAAATGTCAGTTGATCTGCTTGATAAGTGCTATGGCTATTTTTTGTGCTTGCAGACAGAGCAGAGAGCTAAAATTCTGACTTTGGTGTGTGTGTGTGTGTAAGAACACACCGAAAGGTTTAAACTGATTTCATTTGAACAACTCGAAGAGATGAAATTCCTCACTAGCAAGTCCCACACAATGTCAGCATGCTAATAGTGATGTATTTTGAAGCTTTGTTATTTATAAAGTAAAGCCAGTTTTGAGTCAAAGTCCAGATCTTACCAACACTTACCCAGCACAATTTATGGTAAAGTTAAGCAGGTTTGCAGGATGTTCCCATGTAATTTTCACTTGTGACTAATTTATTTTACTTCTTTGAATTTTAGGAGTTAGGATGTAAACTTTTGAAAGCTTTCTGGAGTGATTGCTTGTTGGTCTTATGAGATATACTGAGCACTGGAAAATCAAGACTACTGAAATCGCTGGCAACATGCCTTGGAGTTTAGCTTTGCAGACCTGACTTTCCTTTCTCCCTGGGAAGAATTTCACTGGGGATTAATTTGCGCTTAAAGAAATGAAATTTGCCTAAATTGTTAAGTAGCATGTATTTTCTTTTAGGGAAAAAATCCAAATATTCATGAGTATTCAAGGTCTCCTTGCTCTGCGGAGTTGTTGATAATGTGCCTTCCTGAAACAGCCTGTGTTACAGAAACTTAAATTTATATACCAAACATGTTCTCTTGAAAAATAATCAGAAAAATAGAATATTTTTGGGAACATTTTGAAAGTGGAAAACTCAATCTGAGGTGATTACTCATGCTCACTTTAAAAAAAACTGTCAGTCAATACCAGTTATCAGATTTTCTACGATCTAGAAGAGTGGAGAAAGGGAGAGGCTTGTAGAATTGCATATAAAAGACAGCTTTGGTACAGTCTAATAGTTTCTTAGAAGGCATAACACAGACTTAACTACCAAACTTGACTCAGTGCACTCTCAAGGCTCTCTATCAGGAAACATGCACAATCGATGACCCAGCAGTTAAGTCTTGAATGTTGTGGTATAGTTTGGATATTCTCCTGATCAAAGCATGATGGATTCATAAGGTAAGAACTAAAAATACTTCTCTATAGAAATGAATCTTGGCCATAGTAGATGGAAAAGGGAAATGATGGTTGAGTTACGCTGATTCTGCTAAAGAGCTCCAGTTATATATTAAGGCAGTAAAACTCCCTATGAAACGTGGGAAGAATGTATTGCTAGTTAATTACAACAGCAAGATATGTCATTGAAGGGATTATTACCATATTTTATGACAACTGTTTTATCATCTCCTTGTTTATACTTTCCTTTGGTAATGAACTTAGCCTCAGAAGTTTGAAATATTTAATATTTGAGCACTAAATATTGTACCCGTTGTATCTGATAGGTGTAGTTCTTAATATATGGAGTAAGAATACAACTGCAGATGAAAAGAAAACCCAGATGAGAAAATGGCATTTCCAATAATTATATGTAGTGTACATGCATCAGCAGTGGTGTAGTTGTTTCAGTTTAGTTTTTCTGGTGATGATGAGGTTTATAAAGCAATAGATTTTTTGTAATGAAAAGCAAATTCTGTTCCAGCCAATGTGGCCTGTAAAGCTGTTAGATTCCCAGTCCAGTTTCAGCAGCATCTCGTCAAATGTGGATGTCTGAAAGATGCACATCTCTTGTTTTAAGTAGTTGGACAACTGTTTGATTGCTCCTTCTATAGGAAAATAATCTCTTCATGGATGGCTATAAGTGGCATCATTTTTCCTTTGGGTTCCCATTGCTGTCTTCTGTATATATTATACATCTGGACTGTAATGGAAACTTGCTCATTCCTCTGAAACATCTGTTGTGTCCTGCTGCAGTGAAGACCTACTGTTATTTTTGCTGTGTACTCTGTAATTGCATTAAATCTTTGTCTAGCGGCCTCTGTCCCAGGTACAATCAATTCAAAATCATTAAGAAATAATTAATATTTTTGCAGACACCTACTTTTTTCACAACTAGGCGTTTTGTTTTGTTTTTTAAAAAAAAACAAGGTGAAAAAAGTCAAGTTAATGAAAAAGCAGAAAGAGCTTTCACTTTTGCTTTGGAAAATGTGAGTATCTAAGGAGAAAAATGTTAGCAAGTTTCCATCTGGAAAAAAGACTGTTCCTTTCTTCAGTTTAAAGGTATCAATCTGGTTATCTTGTTTATGCAGCTGCTCGTAGAAAGGCCTTAAAAAAAAAAAAACCAAGCCCCCAAACAAACAAAAACCAAAAAAGCATAGTAATGTAATGGATTCTTCTAGTGAAAGGAGGAAGGAGGAAGGAAAATGAAAAAAAGGATAAGTTACAGTATTTCAGGCTCATGGTGGATTCTGCCATTAAACCCTGGTAAGGGCAGAAAGAGAAGTGATGGCGAATATTAGTCATCTCTGGAGCTCAGAGCTTACTCAGTGAGAGACTCTCAGCTAAAATGATGAGCCTTTTATCTCCACAAACACAGCTCTGCACACCTAGAGGAGGCTCTGTGTCCCACCATCGAGAAGATCCGGTGAGAATCATCACATGACTCTGGGCTTAATTTTTTGCTAGTTTTTCCTTCACTCCTCAGGCAACAGACTTATTTGGCTGTTTTCTCAGCATGGTAGAAGAAAATAAAAGGAAACTAAGTCTGAGGAAGGAAACTAGGAGTCAGTGATCTCGAGAGTGAGTAACAGTAGAAAACTTCCATAAAATTTCAGGCAAAATCTTTGCTTTATTGTATTTTGTACCACCATCAGATCCCACACACTGTCCTGATACTATCCTGACATATTATTTGTGTTCCCTCCTGTGCTGAGAAGGATGGGGGCCTTGGACTTCATTGCTACAAGACTATATGGCTTTGGGGGTATAGTTTTAAGCACTACCTCTTCCATCAGTATTCAGGACACAAGGAGAAGTTAACAGTTATTTTTTTTATTTTATAGCAGATCAAAGCTGGAGAATGCAAGAGAGATAATCACAAAAGAAAAACCAGATGCATTTTACAAATACCCAAATCGTGCTATCAGAGCATTAAATATTTACCAGTGAGTGTCTGCCCATAGAGTACTTTGGTATATTTAATTTCTTTTTATTGTTATTGTCTGTCTGGACTTGGACTTATCTCCTTGGCCAAAGATAAAGGATGATTTGTGTCATGAACGTACGGCATGTGAAGCAGTGCTTAGGTTTTTCTTGAGATTCAATTAATGAGGTAAGGAAAGGGCAGAGGTATGGAAAAAGGCTTTCCTAAGCTGCCTTTTACATTTCATACCATATTGAAAATGGAAGTCTGTCAGAAATAGTTTTGGTTTTGAAGGTCTGCTCTGTGTTAGCACACAGAGAGGCAGCTGCTTAAAATAAGAAAATATTATGGAGGTGTTTGGGGGCTGTTTATTGAGGGCAAGGCAAGAAGCTGTGGGTGGTGTGTGTTTACCAGGCTGTTCAGGGCAGCGGGGACCACAGAGCTTGTGCTGACAACAGGTGGATGCTAACATACTAATGTATTTTTACTTTTTGGCAAAGTGTTGAGGCTAGAGAGTTGCAGACTGTTTGTGGCACATGGTAATTTGCTGAAAATCACTATTTGCAAAATAGAGGGGACCTGTTATATTAACAGAACTGACAAGAAAATAAACAGCTATTTTTGGTTTTGATGTTGTTTGGTGGTTTTGTTGCATTTTTGTTTGTGTTTTTTAATCAACAGCCTTTGAATCTAGGAAAGATAGACACAATGTTGGCTATTACCAAATCAAATATATTTAAATGTGCTGTCTCTGGTACTTAATAAATGTTGTAGTGTAGCTTCTTGTGGCTAATAAAACTTGGTTTACATTACACCCCTTGCCTGCTATGATTTGCCTCCTAGGGCTCACTTAGAGTGCGTTAAGAAGCTGCACACAAGATCAGTGTGATTTGCTGCAAAACTTAAATAATTCATTTATGCACCACTGCTCTCAGACAGTGTTTTTACAAACGCTGTAATGAGACAAGCTGTGAAATGTTTTACATGGTGGAAATGAGGTCTGCTACTCAAGAAAAGTCTTTCTGCACAGATTTGATTCCTTGAAGTCTTCAAGAGGACTTTCCAAGCATTATGGTGTAGAACTCTGAAGCGCACTGATGTGCTCCCTCTGATGAGGCTGTTTGTCTTAACTCAGCAGTATATTTTACTTCCAGTACTTCCAGTGCTTTCACTGGAGGGCCTAAAATGAGCACTTAAGAAGTACAGAGTGGAAACTCTAGTTCATTATTCTGGAAAAGGCCCTTTCCTGACTTTGACTATACCTTGTCTACCACACTGATACTTGTTCTTACTCTGCTCTCTGCAGTACACTTGACTTTTTAATAATGGGCATTGAAGGAATTGGAATGATCAAAGTTAAAATATACCAGAACTGAGCTTTACTGTCAATGTTGTTGACAACTCCCCTGGTGTTCGCTCTAAATTCTTATCCTCTGGAGTCGTGTTCCTTCTGTGTAGCCATAACCTTCAATACCCTCTGCAAAAGTCTTATTGTCATGCAGAAGAACTTAAAAGTATGTCCTGCACCTGCACTTTCAGGAAGCAGTTCTCCTGATATGAAATATCTCTATTATTTACACTAGGTTTTAGAATGATTTTTATTTCTTTTACTCTAGTAATTTGGATGGAGAAGGAGGAATAGCACTTGGTGTTGGTGGAGAAAGTGAGACCTCTCTGTCATTTTTGGATGTGTATTAGGCTATAGCTGTTAACTACATGATCAGATCTAATTTGTTCTACAGGAAGAAAAAATTACAGAAGAATTAAAACTTAAACAAATTAGTCCTAAATTAGTAATTGGGTAAGAATAGTCTGTTTACAGCATGTGTCTGACTCTGCCAGGAAAAGTATCCAACAGTTTATATTTCCCATGCACGTCTCAGCACTGACTTACAGCTTAAGATGAGATAGGGGAAAAACCTAGGTGTAACTGAGACTGCTGGATGGCTTTGGTTGGAATTTGTAACTAATTGGAAGAATGTGTAATTAGAAGCAGATTTTAATTTTTAGTATTAAAACAAAAGTGTTCATTTTTTCATAACTTCTTAATGTGTCAAATTTGCTTTCGAATACTTTGCTGGAAAATATTTTGTGATTGCCTGTAGTTTTGCATAGCCATTATAAAACTTCAAGTGTGCAAAGGAGATTAATATTTTACAGAATGAAAGCTGGAGAAAAAGGAAGAAAAGAAAATGCTTGTGCTGCTGCTAGGTAGAGATCCCTTTGAATTTGCTAGCACTCCTGTGAGCATTCCCCCCTCTTCTCAACCAGACTTGAATCTCAGAAAATTACCATCTGTGCATAGATATGCAGGAAATGAGCTAAATTTGTAGTGTAAACATTTTCAAATGAATATTTGCACAGTACAGTCTCTAAGTAATGCATTATCCTCTTTCATTTGGTAATCAACACATATCCCTTATGAGTTGTGTTGAAAGGGAAGAGAGTGACTCTCACTAAACTCTAATTATCCTTTCCTTCCTCCTGGGAAGAGCTCTCTTTAAGCTCCCTTTTGTGAGCTGCTCTGCATTTCACAATCATTCCACCTCTTGATCACTCTTTCTCCTTATTTTGCCTCAAAGTGTACTGTAGAATGGAAGGACACAAACCCAGACAGCTCAGTGTAGAGATGTCCGCTGAATTTCTATAATGTAGGATTCCCAGACCAACACAAAGCCTCAGTGAGATTCAGAGAAACTAACTTTCAGCTGAGGTTTTATGCAGGACACAGGTTTGTGGTAGTACATAAATATTTCTTGGCTTAGGAGTGGGAGAATGACATATTTCCATTAGCCTCGAAGTATTTTTGACTCAATTCAATCTGTAGCAACGTGAGTCAGCTGTTTCTGCTAAGCAGTGTTTCTAATTCAGCCTTTTCCCTAATAAGCACGTACGTATAACGTGAGCTTCCTACACAGATTAATCTGTGTTTCCTCCATATGGTTTGTAGATTTTTATTTTCTTTTAATTCAGTGCAAGCTGCTGGATAGTAAAATGCAGTCAAGATCTTGTTCTAGCAAAAAACTGACTCCAGCTGAACTTGCCAGGGAATTGCCAAAATTAGCATATCCTGGTAGTTTTGGGAAAGGAATTTTTCAGCCCATCCATCTGACTAGTAGGGTTTGAAAATGGATAAAGTTTTGAGCAGCCCTGTGTTTTTCTGAGTAAATTTCTGAAGGCAGAGTGTGTAGAAGAAAAAAGCTGGTATAAGCCTCAATGAAGCTGGTTCAGAAGGACAAAGTAATAGGCCTGTGGAATTGTCCTGAGATCACTCAGCTGAGATGCTACACCTTGGCAGAAAGAGAGGCAGAAGATGGAGATCTGTGTTTAGTATAATATTGAACTTAAGAGGTTTGGAAGCAGATATTTCGTATTTGGAGAGGGTAGGACTTTACATAGAAATTTCCATTTCTATGCATGGAAAAGAATGACTTTCTTTGCTAATTTTAATGTGCAATTAGGAGTGGTTAGAGTGATACCAGCAAAGCTTTGCTATTACTGCCTCTAGGCTATCAGAGTAAAGCTGTAGCGCTGTTCATGTGCATCCACAGATACAGAGAGCACAAAGACAAAAAGCAGTGCACACATGCATTGTAGAGCACTGCAAAATCTAACTACCCCTTCCAGAAACCTTGATTAACACCCTCTTCTCCCAACTCCAAAACACAAAACTGAACAGAATGAAAACCTTTTTCTTTAGTATCAATGAAATCTAATGGCATAGTTTTTCTCCTTCAAGCAGGGAGAATGTTAATTCCTGGAATGCACTTTATACAAATAAAAGTATTTTCGTTTTCCAAGCATAATTTTTAACAAAGGAATCAATCTCTCTCCGAGTAAACCAAGGTGAACAAATACATATACAAAATAATTAAATTGCTTTTTTCTTATTATAAGAGTTTGTTTGGTTTGCAAAACCAAGCTGGAATATTTATGCCCTCCCTTTTAGGGAAGGTCAGCAGATATATACTCAATTACCTATTTGTGTGCATTAAATCAAATGACTCTATATTCAATATTTTGTTTTTTAATTTTGCCTGAGCAGGAAGCTGGAAATCCAAATTAATGGCTCTTCCCCAGTGACATAAATTCTGTGAGGTGTTTGTAGCTTGCTTGCCTCATTAAAGTGCTCTGACATGATTGATAACCCCTATCCTCTCCAACAGTGAAGGCTGCTCAGCAGAGGTAAGTAGACCATGCAGAGAACTTGTACTAGGATCCAAATTCAAGATGTTTTCATTTTTTCTACTTCCAGGTTGTGAGGAATGGTTTCTAAATAGGTTGGTACCCTTCTTGTTTTCTCACTAACAGCTGCTGTTGGACATGATAATATACCAAAGTCACTGCAGCTGTGCAAGGAAAAGTAAAGCTTGTTCCTATGGGATATCTGGGGGCAGTAAAGTCTCTTCTGCTGAGGGGGGAACTGCTCTTCTGGGACCATCTTGTGCACAACCTGTACTGTTATATGGTGTGGGTAGTTCAACGTGCAAAGGGTCCCCACATGAGTGGTCTACCAGATGTCCCACTTTTCCCCCCTTGCTGTGTTTACCTGTGCACCAACTTGTTGGACCTTGAACTTACAGGGCCGGATTTCTTACAGAGAACAGTAAAGTTGCCGTAACAAAAATCTAGACCGTAAACATATCAAACTACTTTTCGCTGTCTTTTTGGAGTTCAGTTCATTTTCTTAAGCATGATTGACCCTTGTCTCATTCCAAGACAGCCTTCACTCCAATGGACTGGCAATCTGATGTACCAGTGCAGGCAAGATGAGGTGTGAGCACCTTTGGAAAAAACTTCTGTTAATTTTGGAGCTTGGCTTTAATCTCATACTCTTTCTCATTGTATGATACTGAGGCAGAGAGTGGATTTGTCCTCTGTGGCTTAACATTTGTGAGGCTTGTGGATTTGCTAAGGGATAGCTTACAACTCATATTATTGGGATCTTTCATGTAATGCAGCAACTCAGTCCCTCCCAATTTGTTCAAAATATAGGAGCTTAACTTGAGCAATAGGTATTATCTACAGCAAGTTCTCAGTAAGGTGTAGCTGAAAATAGATTAAATATCAGATACAAATTATCTTGGTCTGGCAATCCATGCAAAAATTGGGAAAACAGTCTAAAGTGTTTGGTCTTCAAATAATGAATATGCAACATTTAATGAAATTCCCAGAGCTTTGGATATGGTTCTGAATCAAGGATAAAATTGTCAAAAAAATCCTTGCAAAGGACTGAAGAAATGAATAGCACCAGTCACCTCTGGCTGTTGATGTGGCTGGAATCCCAATAGAGGTACCTGTGTTGCAGCATAGACATATCTCTCTAAGCAATGTTACTGCTACTTTTTATTTTGTCTTTAGGCAGAAGCAGAAAGTAAATGTAAGTAAAAGAGCCATGCACATTGCTCTTTCCATAATCCTTGTGCTCTGAACTACTTTTCCCCCATAGGCTATTAGTGTCTTTGAATAAGTATCCAGTTCTTCTCCATGAACACTGTGCACCTGAAGTCAAAGTGGCTACTAGTGACTGAAGTGACAGCTACTCAACTGCTAGCAACCAAGAGAAGCTTGCTAAACCTGAAGATGTCACATCATTTTCCTAGTTCCATTTCAAAGCTTTTGGAGACTGAAATGCCGTATTTTCAGGCAGAAACAGGTAGTCAACTAGGGTGTTTATTCATTGAAGGTCAGGCTTTTGTATTATGAAACTTCTAGCAGATGTGATAAGCAGTAAATTGCAGATCTATCACCTTCTCTTTTCTATCTTTTTTTTTTCCCTGTGAGTGTGTGTGTGAAATCAGCGGAATACTGCCTACATTTGATTTATGGTCCACTTTTGACTAACTCTTATCAGGCTCCCACAAGCCCTTTTCTGATGCAGCTCATGTCTGAATGACAATAGACAACCAGTGCCATTATGCTCCAAAATCCCTCTCTACATTCTAGACACCTAAGATTACATCTGGGCTATTGATTTATTACTGCCCCCCCTGCTTTTTTTCCCCCACAGGGACCAGTTTGTTCAGCCTGAACAAGATAGACTATTATTAAACTGAGCAAACTACTCCATGTGAACTTGGTAGAGAAATAATCATTTGCAACCACCTTTCTAACCACCCAGGTTCATAAAGAAATGTAGGTGTTGAAATATTAAGACTGTTTATATATGGGTCCCACCACTCGTGTTTGTTCAGATTATATATAATTTATATACATGAAATGAGACCCAACAGGCATTCTGTTGTGTTGGACATTGTAGGCGTATTGCCTAAAGCACCGCAGTATTGCCACCCAATGTACAAAACCCAAATTATTACAAATCTTCGTTATAGAAATACCTACTGTAATGCCAACTGTATCTGTGGCAGGGAGGTTTTATGACACATTTTAGAGCCTCAGAAAGATTTATATATTCTATCAATAGATTTTTTTTTCTTTTTTTTGGGGAGGGAGAGGAAGTTATAAATTTTACAGTACATTGGATTTTTATATCTCCTAAAAATGTACTGTGCAGGATTCACATTTAATATCCCTCAGCTATAGTAATCGTGTATTTAAGTCAGTAAGTGAGAAGATACAGACAGGGCTTCTAGTTAAAATGGTTATTTTTTTCCTTTCTCTCTCCTCCTCCAAACTCCCCCTTCCCTCTCACAAGCACATGCTTCACCCCTGCATCTTCTTTTAGTTAAAATAGCATTACAAAAGCTGATACACTGATTCAGGCTTCACACGTGAACTCCTCTGGCCTGCTTTTAGGAAACTCTGAGCAGCAGCACACCAAATCAACAACTTCTGCAGCTGCTCTGAGAAAAATCCAGAGCATGGCATGGACCAAACACCACAAAGAGAGGCTTTCAGAGCTTTGCTCTCCCTGTTCTTGGTCATGGGGACAGATCTGCTTGACTTTGAAACACACTTCCCATGGTCTATGTCCTGCCTCAAAGGATTTATTTTTTTCTGCCTACTATTCGTTGCCTTTAAGTGTCTATCAGGCTTGTGTCCTGATAGACTGTTTTTTCCAGTGACATGTGGGCAGGAAGTATTACACACAGGATGTAATTTAAGTGTTTTCTTTTAAGCATTTCTTTTTTCTCCTGTGGAGCAAAATACTCTATCAGCAAAGAACCAAATAATGCCAGCATCAAGTAGGGAAAAAATAAGTTTTGTCATTTGTTGCTAGATGTCAGGTGTTGTAATTTTCTCATATTTAAGAATAAAATAGTCCTTTGGGAAAAAAAAAAGCCACAAATGTTTTTCATTTGAAGTTTTATAATTATTCCATGTTTCATTCTGTGAGCTTCTATTTCTTCTCTGTCCATTCAGGGCTTGATCCTGCCAGATCCTGTGTCTGTTCCAATAAAACACCCATAGATATGGTCAACAGCATTTGAAAGCTCAGATATCCATGAATGGTTTTGAAATATTGCAGTGTTTTTGTTTAAAGATAGCTAGTCTGTTGAGCATCTGAGTAATACCTATCACTGAGGCCTTGCAGAAAGTGAAGTTATTTTTCCTATGAAAATCACACCTTTTCAATCTAGTTGAGCATCTAAATACTGGAATGAGAAAAGGAACTGTGTTAGTGCTGAGTATGACTGAGTCTGTTCAGTAGCAAAGAAAGAAGTTGTACAGAAATACATAAATCAGAGTTACACAGACCCACAGATTGCATTGCTATTGGTAACTGAGAGCACTATGGCTGTGCAAGGATACTGGGGAGTTACGGTAGTTTCTGGGTAGAGTAGGGAGAATAATTAATGGCTGATGGAAAAGGATGAAATGTTTTTTCCTCAGAATGGAGCAAGTAAGAAAGGATGTGAAGGCAGTACAAAACAAGAAGTGGAGAGTCAAGCAAACTGAAATATGGCAGGCTGAAAAACCCAAAAGGGAACACTTTTTCCCGTAATGTGTAACTCAACTGGGAAATTCTGTGCTTCTATTCAACGGAGAACAAATCAAATTTTAGAGAGAGATAACCAAATTTATAGCAGTAGTCCATGCTGCAGCAGGAAGAGCAATGTCAAGGTCATTAGCAATGCACTGCATCCAGCCTTCAGTATCTGGGTAGCTGGGGCTAGAGAGGGACAGGTAGCGAATAATTACAGGTAGCAGAGTTACACTTTGAAGCTTAGTTCTGGCCGTAAGAGGCTAAGCTTGAATGACTGTTTCCCTTATCTAGTATTGTATTTCCATTAAATTCAATGTTTTTGTAAAAGTTTGGGATAACCAGGGTGTTGGATGTCCTGTGCAAAATGTTGTTCTCAGCTCTCTATGTCATGGTTGACTGTTGTACAGAGGAAAGAGAAATCATAGCCATGCAAACAACCCAAAACAGATTTAAGTCTTGCTGAAGTGGACAGTCACTTTTGTGACACTCATACTGTTTGGAGGAAACTCTTCAGAATCTTTCTGGCCTGTGTTACAACTGTTGCATCATTGCATCTCAGTGTCACCAAGAAAAGCAGTGGCAGAAACCTGCTCTGGGTAAGACAGGTCTAGAGGTTTTATGGTTTCATCGAGGACCTCTTCCTCTGTCATGAAAACTCCACCATTCCCTTATAGCAGCTGACTTGAAATTATGAATTATTTGTCCAAAGGCATTTCCTGGTTTTAGTATGTTTTGGAGCAGAAACCTATTAGTTTCTTGTAGCTTCTGGTGTCTTCTACCCTGCAATACAGACACTGGCCTGCACAAGTATTGGCTTGCATAATGATGCTTCAGATAAAGGTCAAAAATGGTCTTATTTGGAAATTAATTCAAATAAGAAAGAGAACAAGCCAAAACCAAGCCTCTACTGGGCATGTTAATAATGTCATTTGTTTACAGAGTGCAAGATCTCTGCTGGAGGACATCCTGAATCGTTGGCTGCTGCCCTTAGTGTTTGCCTTTGGTTGTCCCTGTTGTGAGGGGAGTGAGTCCAAAGGTCAGAGAGACTCTGCTGGATCAACACTGCCTGAAGATATCTATTCATCTTGAGGACATCCAGGCTGATATTTTGAAAGATGGAAGTTAGGATTTTGATGCTTTAGGAAAAAGATAGATGGGATTCACTTCATACCATGGACTAGTTCTAGTACAGTCATTGGTGTTACAACTGGGAAGAATTAGTGCTGCAGTTCTTGAACACTAACCAGGAAAAAGGAGGTTGTTGAAATGTTGGAAGACAGTGGCAGCAGATTAGAATGGGTGTTGGAGGGCGGTGTCCATGGTGCATGTGACCGGAATGCCTGTCGGCATGAGTTTTTGGTATGCTTATTTCTTAGCGTGTAAAGTCTGTGTGGTTTGGGGGTTTTTTTCTGAGCAGCCTTCAACCCAGTAAATGCAGAAATATTCCCCTAAGAAAACATTTTTGTTTCATTGCTCTTTTCATACATATACACAAGGGGGGTGAGAAGACACAGTCAAAATATAATCTTTAGAAGAGGGTATTTGTTGTAGAGGTAGGCAGGGTTTGTGTGGTTCTACGCAGAAAGTCTGCTGGGTTTCAGCAGGTAGCAGGTAAAAGAGCAAGCAAATAGGGAGCCATATTGTCATCCATGCTGAAAAATGCTCTGATGCCCTTTCCTAAGCATTTTCTCGTCAACAACAACAAGATCAGCTGTTTATGTCAGAGACACAAATAGCACAAACACATGGCTCTTGGCTCTTTTCTTCAATAAGTAGCAGTAGCAATTAATTAGCTCTTGGAACATGTTACATCTATAGAGGGGATTTTAAACCCTCACTTTGTTTTTAAGATTTGACGGTATTTCTGAACCGTTCAAAGGTGCATGTTTAACACGTGGAAGAAGCTGGCATTCTGGCTTCTGCAGCATGTACACAAAGGCTGTCTTCCCACAATTTCCGTTGCACTTTTGGTTTGAGAGCGTGTTTCACTTATTATAGTGAATAAAGAGCAGGGGATATTCAAACACTCTGTGAGGGTCTCCTGGGTGTAGCTATGGATAGTAGGTAGTATTTAAGCTCCATTTTGTATGCTGGTCAACAGCTCTTTGTGTCAGACTTCTTTTTTTTTAATGCCAGTTGTCCTCAGGAAAGGAATGAAAAGGAGTGAATGTTGTCTCAGCTGCTATAAAGTGCTACATTCTCTCAAGTATAAATCATCATCCTGAAGTTCATTAACCTTAATATAATTTAGTCGTCATGTGTCATCAGTTGAGTCCAAACCTTCCAGATGAGTCATTCACTATCTGCTAGATTTGTGGGGGCAAGCTAATTTTTGTATATAATGAACCTTATCCATAGGCCTCTTTCTTTCTGCACTCTGCTCATTGAATTGGAATGGCATTTGTTGGACTGAGAGAGTGTTGTGAGACAAGCAGGGTTGTGACAGCCTAAAAGAATTGGAGCAACCAGCTCCAGATGAAAGTCCTTGTAATAGCAAGGATGTCAATGGAGTGGTGTAACAGCTCTGATTTTACTTTTTTCTACTGCACCAGTGTGTAAATCAGGAATCACCCTGTTGCAGCAAAGGGAAATGTAGCTGGGGAACTTCTGGAGAGCTACCATGCACCCGGCCTCGGCTGTCCACAAAGCAGTGCAGATGCCCAAAATTGAGCATTGGTGAGCATTCAGGAAGTGTGAAGCCCCGAAGGATGACAGCAGAGCTCAGCTGGTGTCCTCAGCAGCCACATCAGCCCACCGGCTGTTTGCCAGTGTCCTGCACTGCCCAGGGGTCACATAGTGGGTTGATTTTAGGGAGGGATGTAAAGCACAATAATATAGACGCTGACCTTGTGGATTTTTACAGGGAAATCATCCTGTGCCTAGGGGCTGGCGTGACACAGGTGGAGCTCGCTGGAAGGTTTGACAAATGGGCTGTGGAGACTGGCACTGTGTGGGGAGCAGAGGCAGGGGTTGATGTAGTGTGTATAAGATGAAAGATGAGGACAGGGCTAGGTCAGGGAGAACATTGTGTCTTGAGTTATAGTCTTTTCCACTGTCCAAACTCCAGAGAATCAGTTTTTCCATCTCTTCCAGCAAATCGGAGGCATTTGTAATTCACACATTTAAAAACTGCTACCTATTTCCACTACTTTGTGGATTAAAAAAAATACCTGAACATGTACACACAGATATATAATAGAGCAAAAATCCCTCCATAGCTTCAGGTCATCACTCTTTTGGCTGCATGAAGCTCACCTATTGACAGAAATCATCTACCTCCAGCTGATCTTACTTCTCAGCCAAGGTCTGAAAGTCTGTCGCCTCCCGTCATGATCTGTCATACAAACATCACACCCAGTGTTAACCTAGCAGTTGGAAAGATTTGTTGCAAGTCTGTTGGATCATTTAAAATTTTTTTTTTTAAACCACCTAGTGCAATGGGGTTGAATTGTTTTACAGATTATGGGCATAGACTGGGTCTCAGTTTATCCTAGTAATCTGCCCAGATTTCTCACAGGAATTCTGTGGACTACACAAAAAATACTTGAGTCAGACCCCTCTCTGCTCAAGACTCCATAAACGCATGTGTTGATCTGAACACATACATCTCCGTCTGTTCCGGGGGGATAGGAGGCAGAAAAAAGAAAAATCAATGCTGTCTGTGGCTGAATTTCTAGTTGTGTTTCACAAGACTGTTACTTGGCTCATCTCTTACCTCCAGACATTGCAGAATAGCCCTGCTCCATTCCTTCTGCATTGGACTGTCTGGATTTTTCTCCAAGGATATAGGCTTGGCCTATTACTTCTGCTTCTTCTCTGCCTTTTTCTTTTTCAGCCTTTTTCCCTCTTCCTCCTTTTTGCCTGTCAAGGCTGTCACAAACTGTGTCTCTTGATGCCTTTTTTGGCTTCTCCGCTGCCTTCCTCTCCAGGGCTCTGCGTGGGCAGGGCCAGTGAATTGCTTCCCAAAGCCCAAGAGCTGCAGTAGTCTGGTTTTGCCCTCACAAAAATAATGATTTTTACAGATTTTCTGATTTGAAAGAGGTCTTTAAAATCAGAAAAAGGAGGTGTACCTGCTAAAAATCATCTTCATTTGAACAAAAGTTATTTATATATGTAAGATTTTTGGAGGCGTCTTGAGAGAATTGAGAGGAAGGATCCACAGGATGTTATATAATCTTTGAGGTCTTTGTGCTACATTAGTCTCAAGTCAGAAGATACTTGTATCATTACAATTGGTGTTCAATTTAAACATCTTTGCTTACCGTGGTTTAAACAGATAAATGTAGTTTAAACATAACAAAGCTTAAATTCTGTTTTTCTTCTTTTAAACAAGTTCTTGCTGTTTTTCTATTGTTTTCTGAAAACTTTTCCTTTTGCTGTCACAAAACAATTCCAATTTAAGCACTAAAAATATTTTGAATTGTAATGACAATGAGAAATGGCTACGTACAAGGTGTGGAGAAAGTAAAGAGGGGAGTGGTAGTTTTGAAACCCCCTAATAATTTACCTTGACCAAAGCTCCTAGTCCTTGCACCGGATCACCTATTGTATGGAAGAATCAATCAATCAGCTGTAGTGATGTCTCTCCATTAACTAATTTGTCCTCAGTTCTTGACTAGGTGAAGGATCCGTGCGGACACGGGTCCTATCCTCAGCTACATGACTGGGAGCAAGACTGAGGCCAAAAGAATGTTTGAAAGATTTTCTTTTATTTGTAGAACAAATGTTTTCATCCAACTGTAGCACAGTCAAACAGTGTGAAGGAAACATAACAATCCCCCTGCCTCTTTATCTGTGTTTTTATAAGGTCACCCATCACCATGGTATCTACGTGTCTTTCTTCTTTCCTTTAAGGGTCCTGGTCAGGAGTTGAAAATAAGGAAAAGAGAGGAAGAAAAACCACGAAGAAAGAGGCATATGAAAAGTAAAAAAATACAGAGCTGGAGGTGAACCTAAACACTCAGAGGTAATTTGCCTTGAGGAGCAAGAACCCTTGAGACCTATGCGTAGACTTTGGAAAAAAAAACCTGTGAACAATAGTAAGGGCTATGAACGTACCATCCCTCTGACAGGTATGTAAACTTTAAGATTAAAATAACAGCTTCAAAAATGCTTCTGTCAGAGTGAGTTTGCTTTAGCTAGTCAAGGTTTCAGGGGAAGAATCGTAAAGACAATACATATCAAGTAAAGATAGCTAAGGAAATTTCTGTTTGAAACTTCTGAACAGGTTGGTCCTTGAAGCATATTCTCTAAAACTTGACAAAGTTATCATGACATTAAAATAACATTATATAACATCAAATAATTAAGGGTTATAACTAGTGGATTTTAAAAATATTTTTTCTGTAAATGTTTGATCATCTTTAAGATACATTTTGTACATAAGAAAAATATAGAATCAGGAAGGGCACAGAATTCCAGTTCCTTTTTTTGTTGTTGTTTTTGTGTCAGTTATTGCTTTGATTAAAAAAAAAAAAAAATTCACCATCATTTCTGGCAATTTCAATACTCTTTTACTTCACAAAGTAATTGTGAAGGGTTCCTTAACAGGCTTTTACATTTTTGTCTTAGTTTAACCATGTATTTCCACTCTATCACATTTTTGTTGTGGGGGGTGGTTTATTGTACTTACATTCATGATGACACTGAGGAGGAGATGGTGGGTATTTCAATCACATGTGAACATCTCTGAACATCCACTAGTTATATGCTAATCACATCCTTTCAACAAACACAAGCCACTAACCAAATCCCTTTTTACATATTGCAAGGAAATAAGAGAACTCTTGACCACAGAAAGCAGACATGATATATATTAAAGGAGTGAAATTATTCAGCAAGTGCTCATTGATACTTTTTTAAGGAGCAGCTTCCTCCTCCTAGAGATCTTAGTTGAGGTTTGCAGATGACCACACGCAATAATGTGGTTTCTTGTCACTAATAATAATTATGTGAGGCAGCAATATGTGGTGCAAAATATTATTGCTCAGTAAGTGGCATTTGACTGATCTAGCTACCCCAAAAGCTTATTGCCAGCTTGTATACATCACCACTCCTTCTAGAAACACAGTAGACTTCAAGAAATGTTTAGCAAAACTTTCAGCTGCTGTCAGGCCATATACAAGTCAGGTACAAGGCCTACTAGAGTCAAAGGCTGGCTTACGCTGTGGAGCAAAGTAGACTGAAAGGTCAAATTCTCAAGATCATCTCACAAACTTTGACATTTACTTTGACAGATCCCATACCTCTATACACAACCACTGGTTCAGCAAACTACTTAGACCTATGACCAGCTTAGAAAGATAAGAGTCATTGCACTGCCTTCAGCATGGTGACTCACATCCCCAAGCAGCATTCCCTGAGTGGCCCCTCTGGATTGGCCCCTTCACTCCAACAGGCTGCTGGGATGACTTGTCTGCAGTTTCACGTGTTTAATAAAGGCAAATAGGTTATGATGATGGATTGTGTTTTTGCTGCCCGATTGGAAAGCATGACCCCAAATCATGACCCCAAATATTGGGATCTCTTATTCTCTGTGGTTCTTTCCTATTTATTCCACCAAGAATGCCATAAGTAAAGGCATTAAATTTCAAGAAGAATAATTTTCCCAGAAATGCAACCCCCTGATTTTCGAATAGGAGCAGTAAAATAATTTCTTTTAATTGTTTTGCCTTTACTTCAGTTTCTGTATACCTGTTCTATGCAATTAACTTCATCACAAATCCAAAGAAATGTCCACAGTTGTTCCTCAGGCATGTTATTTGTGCATGTCTATCAGAGAATCATAAAAATCAGAGACAGAAAAGCTCTTTGGCATTAGATTATCTCATCTCTGCCCTTGCCAGCACAGATCTTTTTCTATGTACAGCATGTTCTCCAGTGCTTTGTCCAGTCTAGCTTTAAGTAGATTAAATATGGTGCTTTCTCACTGTCCTGCCAGAAGCTCTTGGAGAGGCTGGGAGGTAATTGACACTGACATCTTTTGAAGGCATGTTGTGGACCTTACCACACTTGTCATTTGTATCCAAATGCGGTGCTTTCCTCCAGCTGTCATGAGTATTGTGTGGCCATAATTCTTTCAGTGTTCTGTGCTGAACACTTCCAACTAAGATGGAACAAAAGAAATGAAAATGTGGTTTTGGTTTCTTTTTGGCAGACAGTGTACATAGGGTTAATTCATTTGAGCAACCCAGAGGTGAAATAGTAAGGTGAGGGCCTCTAGAATATTTTGTTGATGAAAACTAGAGGTATTGAGATTGAGATTGCTTGTCTGCACATGAAGATTTTACCTAGATAAAGAGGCATATTTTATAGGGTTCAATTAATAACTACATTTGAAATACTGTCTGCTCTCATGGCACAGAAAGCAGATTTAGCCAAATGGTGGGTGCTTTTGAAGAACACTGCTGATGATAGACACATTTAATCGAAGTAGTAATAATGTTCTCAGTTTCCTTTCCTCTGAAGGAATGTATCCAGTGTTTTACTCAGTCCTTGCTCAAACTGTTCTGCTGCTTTGGGGTTGGGACATGTCTGCCACTCCGTGGCATGACAAAATATAGCTTAGACTTGATGGGAAGTCAGCAGTAAGCTACTGGACCTCTTATATTCAGACTCTTTTTCTTGAACTATTCTGTTTCTCCCAAAAACTTGTTAACACACTGTCCAGAACAGAAAACAAAGGGCATTAGTTGGTCTTTTGGTTTAAATGTTTGCTTTCTCTTGTCACCAGAGCCTCAACTTCTAGTTGTACCAGCCATAAACCTATAAAGCCAGGAATCTCTAAGCACAGTTCTCCATCCGGATCACTGTCATTACTCATTTCTATAGCCTTACTGAGAGAGGAATACTGCCTCTTGGTGCGGCCTCTTTACTTAATACTTTTACTCAATTCATATTGGAGGTTCTTAACGTAGAGATTATTCATAGCACTCTCACTGCTTGCTGTTACTGCTTCTGAGTTCATGAATCCTAAACTGAGATCACATCATGTAGCCCAACATTTCTTGGATATGTAGTACCCCATTAAAAGGTCATTTTAAGCAATTAATATTTTATTTATAAATACTTAGAAATATTTATTATAAACTGGGTTTTAAACAGCAGCTCATGGGAAAAAAAAATCCATTACATTTGTATTAAAACATGTTCAAAATTTTAATTATAAGAAGGAAAATTCAGCTGAACTGTTAAAAGCATACATTGCAGTGCCCTGCTTTGGCCAGTTCATGTCAAGCTGCCACATTCACCTGAGAAGGCAGATTTTGTTGCATTCCACACCAAATCCAAGAAACCAAACTGGTGATTTAGGGAACAGCTAAATACTCCATGTTCTTTTCTTTCTTGGGCAATACTCTTGTCTGAGACTCTGGGTCAAATGGTGCTGTTTGGTTGGATTTGAAAGACGAGGATTTGTGCCTACTGGAAAACCCACTCTTGAAAGTGGGAGTCACCCTCCTGGCTCAAACTGTGGGCTTTATGTCCAGCTCTGAATGGTCCCCCATTTTGCTCACCCAGTAAATCAGAGGTCTGACTCCAGTGGAATCATCTCCTGTTTGGTAGGGATCCTTCCTTGTATTATATTGCTTTGTTTTGTTTCCTTTTTCTGTAAACTCTTTCTAAAAAAGCCTTCTTGGGCTGTTTCCCCGAAACATTACACCCTTTAGGAGAATAGTATTTGACTATTTACCCCTTTGTAATACAGGGCTGAAAACAGGGTGATTTTAAAGATAATATTATAAAATTATAAAAATCATCATCATCACTCTGGCAGTTGTTTTATATCTTTACCTCAAACCAGAATGACCAAACATCTCTGATTAATTATCCTACAGGAGCATTTAAATTCAGCAATTGTAATAGTTCTTAACAACTGCCATTGGTGGTATTATTTTTCATTGGGAAGAAAAATGGTTGTTGCTCACATTGGCCTCCAGTAAATTTTGTCACCCAGCCCATACCCTAGTCTTGAAATATAATTAAAGCACTCCAGTTTGATAATAGATAAGAGTTTGACTTACAAAAGTGTAAGAACTAGTATTTACATTTTCTCTTTTTATTGCTTCTAAGTTTCATACAAAAGGAAAGGTAATGCAACTGAATTACCTTAAATGGCCATGACTGATTTATTTCTGTCTAGAAATGTTGTAGTTTACGTACATAAAATACATATTTTTCTAGGATTACCTCAGTGTTTGATTGGTCTTTTATTTTTGTTTTTTTAAGATGATTTTAAATTCAATCCACAGTGTGAGAACCTTCAGAGGACTGAAGCAGCTGTTTTTATCCCACATGAAAAAAGGTGACTAAATAAATAAATAAAAATGAGGTTTACAGCCATATATTTCTGCATACTGCTGTTCATGATATTCTGTGTTGTTGTAGCAACATGTTCCTCATCTATATTTAGTTTAATAGCTGCTTTTGGAATATTGCAAGCTAGTACAGTATATTATCAAGTGGTTTGAATGACATCATAACCTATGAGTGTCATCTCTTGTGGGTTATAAAATCCTCCCAAACCTTCCGTTTGTATTAATGTCTTGTAATATAATTTTAAACCAGGTATTATAGTTTACAGTGGAAGGATAAAATTCTGGCCTGCCTTATACAAT
>VZRR01005607.1:330706-340706 GCA_013398015.1 Oreocharis arfaki | reverse complement strand
TTTTGAAAATGAGAAAATAAACTGTGACATGAGAATTGGAGGGGTTAGGAATAGGTCCTAGTGGTAGCAAAACCCTGCATTTTCTGTAACATATTCTCTTCACTTCTTCCACTTTCCCTCATTATCTTGTTTGCTATGTGTAGCTGAATAAGCGTGTAACCTCTAAGGCTGTGGAGCAGATCATTAGGAGTTACTGATTAACACCATGTTTCAATAGCAGATCCTGAGTTCCTCTTTTTACAAACTGAAGGGGTCTGGCTTTATGATTTTTTAATTAGAGTGTAAATATTGCAGCCTCATAAACTGTTTGATTTATGGATGACAGCAAAGTTTGCACTTCGGGAAAGGACAAGGGAGGCTTCAGATGTACAGTTTCAGTGTCCCTGTTTGCCTGTAACAGCCATCCTGGTATTTTGTCTTTGGTGAACTCATCCTACCAGCCTTACTGATAATGCCTGTGGGTCTAATCTGGCAGGATGACTGAAATTCCTTTTTATGTTTCTAAGCATAAGTAGTACTCACATACTGTACATTTTAACTGATGAAGTGAGGGAAAAAAATTTGGAGGAATATTATTGTCAGTCTTAGCCAACAAGGTGAGCTTAAAAGTTATGTTCATCATGAGGATTCCAAAGTAGTGGGGCTAGATGCCTCACTGTAAATTTCAGAGGCATGAGAGAAATGGTAAATCAAGACTGACAAAGATTTGAGGTGCCGGTGACAGAAATAAGCCAACTCATATTCACCTGGAACAACTATTCCTTGATTCTTTGTAGGCAGTCAGAAGACTAGAGGAAAAGAATAAGAAGGAGGGATTTGAAAAATAAAGTCTGCAATTTTTCAACTGCATTTCTGTACCCATGGTCAACTTAAAGGGGAAAAAAGGGAAAAGAATGAAAGAATAATAGAAGAGTATTTCTGATATCCCTAATGCAAAGTGTTACCAGGTTTTTGAGGATGAAGACTCCAAAGAGGGAAAGCCTCACCTTTCTCAGGCAATCAGTAGAACTTGGCTTCCAAGTGCAGTGCAAGTTAGGAAACTCACAAGTAGGGAGAGTGATTTAATTTTAACTGGATTTCAATTAGCATTATTTACCAATGGGACACCTAAAATCCTCAGTAGAAGTTGTTCATCGGAAGTTCGGACTCCTCCCAGACACCAGGCTGTTTGGCCTTTCTCCAGGCATTTCTGTCCTTGGAGCAGGGAAAGACTTTGCAAACAATGAACTTCTTTTCTCTGTGAATCCTCCTTGCTCCATCTACATAACTGACGTTCTCCTCCAGCTTGCTGTCAGCATGATTACGCTTGCATGGGGATTGCTCAACCCCAGGTTGCACTCAGTAGCAGTAATTTACCCAGAGAGGCCTAATGCTTTGCACAGGGGTTTTATAAATCTTCCTCCACTAGCATGACTTGCCTCTTTCAGTCTCACACGTCCTCTGGAAACTTCTTGCCAGCACTGCCAATACGATTTGTCTGTTGAGATTTTGGGGGGATCTGTTTTGAGATGGCTCTTTGTCATGTTGTGAGGAATTGCTCCATCTACAGTTTCTTTGCTGGGCTGTTTTGTGGTCCCTGTAGCCCTTACACAGCCTGCCTGCACAGTTCCAGTGTCCCTGGGCTATGGGTAGGGCCTGGAAGAAGAGAGGGCGTGGTGGCTTTGCCTCTCTTTGGGCATGTAGAAGCAGCATAACCTCACCTGAATGTTCATGGTGAGAGAGATGAAGAAAGTTAAAGCAGACAGTTTTCCTTAATATATACTTGATTTGGAATAGAACATTTCAGTTGGAAATATTGGACAGCTTTCTGTCCCCAAAATGCATCACACAGTGTGCAGTGCTGGGGTGGTCAGGACAAAAGAGACAGAATAAAACCTGCATTATAAATTCTCCTTTCCACCTCTTAGCAGAGCCTTTCTGAGTCCCCACATTGGCCTCTTCCCTGCTTGAGCACCATGGACCACCTCTCCTGTCTTTGACCAAAGCCCTGAGTGAGGAGGCAGCCAGCTGCCACAAGCTGGGAGCCCGGCTTCAGAACCGAATGCTTTCAGAAAATATCAGCGCTCTGTTCACCTTCTTTTCTCTGTAGCAAGAAGACTAGAAGCATAATTTTCTTTTAATGATATCCAAAATGTTCATGAACAGTGATGAAATCCAAAAACATGCCATAGTGTCAGATTCACCTCTCTCTCTGCTGGAGCTGTACTTGTTTTACTACGGGAAGTATTTTGTGGCTCTACAGTAGCAGTCTGGGTTTTGTGGCCAAAGGCCCAAATAGTGAAGTTGGGTGGTTTTTTTTTTCATCCAACTTGTTGAAAGGCCTTTCAGTGCAAACTTGATGTCAGTGGCAATTACATATATGTTTGCAGATTATGGCTCCAATCCCATCCTGGTAAATGTTTTTGCACATGGTTAAATCTGCATGTGTAATTGCCTAGAGAATAAAATCAGAAGTGGTGAATGTAGGAAGATAATAACTTGAACTGAACTTTTTTCTTGTTCCTGTTAAATTTTGAACCTGTTCGACCCTTGTGGGTTCAAAAGTTCGCCTCAGTCTTGACCATTATTGAGCTTGGATTCTGTTTGGGACAAGCTGTGTCTCCAAGTAAAGCAAAGGGTCAGAAGACAATAAATCCAATAGAATACATAAAGTGATAAATGAAGAAGGCAGAAAGACAGAAAAATAAAAAATAGCACATATTGGGTGAGTCCTTGCTTTTATGTTGAAAGGTGTTTTGCTGCTGACTGCACTGAGGCTGGGATTTCTTTTGTAACACCTGGTTCAAAAACCCTGGAATTCAACCAGAATGTTTCCATTACCTGTGGTAGTCCTGTGTCACTTATAATGAGCTTTGTTTTGTAGCTCTAATGCGTGCTTTAGCTCCCAATAGCCCTTAGCTGCAACGTGTAGCAGCCCAGTCTTTTGGGGTTGGGGGTGAAAGTGAAATTACAGGAGAGAACGGCTTTTCCTCATCTTCCTGTTTCTCCACAGAAGCTTCAGAGCCTCAAGTGCATTTATCTTCCCAACCCAGTTTCTTTGTGACTCAATTTCTTTTGTGTTTACTGAGCCCGTCTGTGATACAAATGAAGCTGGCACCAAACATTTTATTACAAATTTCATGTGGAAAAGGACCAAGAATATTTCAGTGTGTATGTGTGCCTACAGTCTTCAGTATCCTCAACAGAAGTTCTTGTGTTGTTAGTGCTGAATTTGAGGATTGAATCAGGGTGTCCTGAAGGTGAAGCCCAGTTTGCTTTGCAAGATGCATTTCATTTTCCCTGAGTTTCCAATAGGAAGCTATTTGGGTCAGTGTCTTTACTTGCAAAAGCCCACACTAATACCAGGAAAGTGCAAAAGTTATGTAGGGGCAGAGCTGCACCAGGGCCATGTAAAGTGATTTAACTCTGGTGTCTGCATAGGAGCAAGAGAGATAAGTAGGAAATACAGATTTGTCTGATAGTGTACTGTGCACTTCAATACCTTTTGGGTTGGGATGTCAAGGCTTGTATTAATTATTAATATTTTGGTATTCTTGAGATCCTAATACTTCACAGAATAAATTGACAGAAATCTACCCATCATCAGCATGTAAAAGGATTTCCTTTAGTTTTTCCTTGCAGTAATTGAACTGAGCAGATTCCTGCTCTAATTCTGCTGAGTTTATTTCACTGGAAATTACGAACCTTCTTTTAAAAGTACTAACATTGAACAGCAAAGACTTGTAAAAAGAATTAAAAATCAAGGTTTCGTGTTGTAATACTTACTTTTAAAGCATGCAGTGTTTAAAAAGTAAGATAATTTCTCTGAGCTCCTTTAGAATAATTTCTAGACTGTGAAAGAGCTCAGACTTAATGGGTTAAGTACTTGAAAACTGAAGGAAGTGCTCCAAACATTGCAGAAAGTCCGAGGTTTTAAAGAGAGAGAGAAGTATTTGAAATGCTGCTTTCAAGTCAGGTCAGGGTTTTCCAGTTCAGAGATATTTCTTGTTGTCAGTAAACTAAAAATGGAAAGAAAAATCCAAACCCTGGAAAGGAAGGGAAGTCAGAGAACCTGAGTAAGTGATGATTTATCTGATAACAAAAATCCTACTACCCTAATCATTCATGGTTTATTTCTTTGGCATGCGACAGTTAAGAAAAATCCACTGAGCACTAGTAATTCCACTATGGTGGAAGCCAAATCCTTAATTTAAACTTTTGAGGCAGTTTTTCCATTTACTTCCCTGCCACTCAAGCAAAGAGCAGAAATCATAAGCTCACTCATACCAGTTCACCTCATCAATTAGAAAACAGACAGGATTTGCTTCCAGATGAAAAGGGGATGCAGCAAAGGAAAGATATGCTGGAAAATCAAAATTGATTGCCTCTAATAAGTTCTGGATAGTGTTCCAAGCTTGGATTGGCCACACTGAGACATCCCTAAACTTTGTGAAATCTGAGATTTGGAGCTGCCTGCTAGAACAGAATCATCAGAGAATATTGCACTTAAATTAAAGAAATTGATATAGACAAGAGAGCCGGAAGTTTGCCTTATTTAAAATAATTAAATCATAAATTAATACACTTTAACCCAAATTTGAAAACCTAAAGCCCAACCCTAAATTATAAGTTCATGCCTGCTGCCAGCACTGCAATTTGATAGTGCACCACTCTTAACATGTAGCAAGCTTATGGTTGATGAGTCCTTCATGTTGACACATGAAAATTAAATGCACAACAGTGTTTGCTCCATGATTTGGGGAATTTTTATTTGTTTTAACACCACCGTTGGCATCTGTAAAGTTATACAATATTAAAATAAAAACTTAATGGACAGAGTGAAAATCTGTAGTTTCCAAGCTCTCTGTTGGGAAAGTTGTTCGCATTTGATAAATGAACTTCCAAAGTAAGGTGATTGGAGAAAATTGTAGTGTAGTCCTCAATCAAAACACATATGTCTTATGCAGCAGAGAAAACAGTGTTAGTCTGATATGTTTCTTTAAAAGGAGAAAATGTTTCCCTTCTTGTATCAGGCTTGCAAAGCTTTTGTCAAGTCATTTTTCCTGTTTGGAGTTGAAAGAGATGAGGCTGTGTCCTCCCACTGGAAAGCAATTGCTTATGGGCAGGCAGAGGATTTGTGGTAGACTTCTCAGGATGGCTCAAGACCCACGTCTATGGAGGCAGCACGTGTTGGTGCTGGAACTGCTTCTTTGGAGGGGACCCAGTGCTGGACAAGGGCACGCGAGCTGTCCTTTTCTTTTCTTCCACTGTGAATGAGCAGAAGGTGAGGCTAGGGATGATGAGAATGAAAGGAATCTCTTTCTACAAAGAAACACAAAGTTTCATAATTCCACAGGGCAGTGTATCTCTGCCTTAACTTGGAACCATAGATCTGAAGCACGTTTCACATCCCTCCTGGCAGGATGTGAAACAAAAGCTAGAAGGCACAATTGTGCTGAATATGATGCAGGATTTCTTACTTTTTGTTATCTCTCACTTTCATTTCTTCTGGGGAAAAAAGGGCCAGAAGCCCATTAGCTCAACCACATGAATTTTTGCTCAACCTTTATCCTGAAATTTAGGAGACAGCTTTAAAACAACGTTATTGGGAACTATTCCCGTAAGTCATCTAGTTTAGGGGAAACCACTTTCATGTGGGTGCAGAGTGAATTAGAAAAATGGCCGCTCACACAAGCTACCAGTGGCTCATTGTGAACCTGGGGGGATGTGCTAAGTTCGGTCTAGGGCCCTTTCCACATTTTCAATAACGATTTGGATAATGACATGGATACTGAAATTATTAAATTTGCAGGTGACACCAAGCTGGGGGAGTCTGCAGGCAGGTTTTTCAATGGGACTAGACTTCAAAATTGTCTTGATGAACAGGAAAAACAGCCTGGAGCAGAAGAGTGCATTTGGTGACACCAAATGTCAAGCTCTAAGCATGGGTGGAAATGAATACTCTGATAAACACAACCAAGAAACACCTGTTTTACAAGAAGAGATTGAGGAGGACTTTAGCAGGTTAGTAGGTGAACACAGACCTGCTTTTGGGGAAAAAGCAACCATGTCCAAGGCAGGGAAGATGGTGTGGATACTGAGATGAGGGAGAGCAGTTGCCATCTCCTTTGTGAAGCACTGGTGAGACTTTTTCTGTGGTGGTGTGCTCGCTTTCGGATGTAATAATGAGAAAAATGAGCTCAGGTGGGAGAGGTTGCAAAGGGAGCAAAAAGATTTCTTGGAGGTTTTTCCAAATATGGAATTTTGAGGACAGACTGAACACGCTAGGGTTGTATAGAGTAAAAAACGCTTAGGGAGCATGATTACAGGCATCAAATCTGTAAAGGGTGGCTGCACAGAGAAAAGGAATAATTTTCCTCTGTGTCCCCTTAACACGGAATTAAAAATAGTGGGACTAAATTAAAGAAAATAAGATTGTTAGATGATGGGGACCATATCCTGGCAGTATGGATTTTATGGACTCAGGAGGTCGAGGAATTGCAGGCTCCAAGAAGTTTTGCTAAATGTCTGGATAAAGATGATCCCTCTTCAGAGCATTCCATTGACAGGATGACTGTCATAAGGCCTTAAGTTAGAAGTGAAATAGTGAAAAACTGTATTCCTAGAGCATTTATTTCAGGAAAATACTAGTGAAGAAAGTTTTCCAAAGAAATAATCCCATTATCAGCTCTCTCAGAGGGCCTGTTTATAGCTGTGAACATCCCCAGCTCAAAGCACTTTCAGAGGCACTATGGATACCTCTCCTCGCTCTTTACAGGGATCTAGCATTGAAAACCAACTACTTAGAACTAGAAACAAAGAAAACAAACCAAAATAGAGTGTTTCCACAAGCCAGTGTTGTTCATATACTCTGTAGTGAAAGTTAAATGGAAAATCATGTCTTTTGAAGACCAAGAAGTGACATGATGGAAGAATAGAGTGTAAATAGAGGGTAAAGTGTAAACAAGCAGTGCAGTTCTAAATTAAAGACTTCCCTTCCTTCAAGGGTATTCCCTTCCAGGGTGAGATATACTGCTTTTCTTTGAGATTCTGTTTTATTTCATGACATTTCATCTTCAATTTTTGTTATAGCTTTATTTCACTGCATGCAGTATGGATTCATCTTGTGCTTTCCAAATGTGCTGAGCAGAGAAAAATCTCTGGCATTAATTGAGAGAGAGAACTTGATCATGTAAAAAATGGTTGTGAGATATATACGTGCATGATGGGAGAGGCTGAGATTTTCCCATGCAGCCTAACTTTTGGCATTTTAGGCCTACGAGTGCCAGTGTTGTGGAAATAATATCAACATCAGTGGGGCCCTAAAACAATCAAGGACAGCTTATTCACTGCCTGATCTGTGAGCAGGCTCTCAGACACAGTGGTTGCAGAGGCAGGCTTGGAGTCTGTTGCTCACAGAAGCCTCCATCAGCACTTTGGTATTTCTTTCTGAAGAGATCTCTTTTGCGAGGTCATAACTGCCAGCTTGTCAGGTATTTCCCAGAACTGTCAGTCTCTCTGGGGTGCAGCAGACTGTGGTGTATAAAGCCACAGCATTGGCATATCACTTACCTAGTTCTGCTAGGCTTACCCTCCCCGGAAAGTATGCAAACTGTCTCTGCCTTGTGCAGCATTTGCATTATCTAAAGCTCACTATGTATGCTATGGTCCTTTTGCTTTTGCAAATGCTGTTTAAATATAGCATCCATAAATAAATGTTAAATAATTCATGAACATAATTTTGTAAATTCTGCTAGGCCACACCTCTCTAGGGGCATATTTATGAACATGCGTCAGCCTGGAATCAATGCGTCTGCCAAGCGTCCTACCTCTGAGGCAGAATTCCCACATCTAGCCCAAAATGCTGCAAACGATTCTGATTCCACTTCACTAGTCATCCATCATACTGTCACTTTAATTCAGATGCTGCTACTTGTTTTAATAACATACATCTTACACAAAGAATATTGCTAACACAAGATTCTTGAGGTAGATTTTTACAACCTCATAAAATGGTATTAACCCTTTGATCTCTGATATTCTTTTCATACAGCTTTTTTTTATGCTTATCAATAACCTGTGTTCGTGGGGTCTATTCATGCTGGAGAATCTGACATCAATCACTGCAGTAAAAATATTATTCCTCCAGCATTACACTAAAGAATTATGGAAAGAATAAAAGTGTTATTGCAGGAATTATTTAGCAAACAATAGATGGATAAAATGTATTATGGTAAGTGTTAAATTATATCACCACATTACAGAAAACTACCTGAGATAGCACAGAAGGTAGTTCAGTGCTTTTTCTAAGTAGTTCAAAGAGAACAATAGCAGAATCCCATGAAAGATTTTACTATGAAACCCTGGAATGACACGGCAAATGATGTATTACCACATAAAATGATAGTTTACAGGGGAAAAAGAGAATTCTACTTTCCTATTTCTGAGTTGCACCTGGCGATATTTTGGGAATGAGAGGAGGAGAATGATAGTAATTTACACTTAGCTGCTTAACACTCAAGTATTTAAGGGACTTACTTGTTAGGTTTTTGCATGTGTTTATAGAAGTATCTTCCTTCTGTTGTAACAGAGCATCATGGAATATGCAATTTTAAAAAATATTTTGCTTCTGTTCCAAATAAAGAACACTCCAAGTTATTTCTTTCTTCCTTCTCCCTGCTGCTCGAGGTCAGCACCAGAAATTAAAAAGGTTTTACTGAAATGCTTGATTAACCCAATTACTAAAATCATGCCAATATTTTCAGTAAAATTAGGGATACCTAAACAAGGTTGGGTTGCATGATTTCACGAAGTAGACTCTTATCAGTTAATGCAGATTTAGAGAGGGAAAAAAAAGCATAATGTTGCACTGGGCTCATGGGATTCATTTGATCAACATGATTAAATTATTTCCTTACTCAGCTAGAAGGAAATTACTAGTAACCAGACATTATGTGTCTGTTAATTATGTGCAGTAAGGTTCTCTGCTATCACACCAGCTCTTGCATTTGTGTTCTGTGTGTCTTAAAGACATTTTCATTTTTAAAATCTAAATATTGAAAAGGGACAGCTATAATTTTCTTTCCCTTTTTTAATGAATATCTAACATGCCAAAAAGAACTTGTAAGAAGCAGCTGTTTGTCCTTTGGGTAATCATAGGTAAGTTTGTGGAGGTGACATGCCAGCATTTCACATGTTTTTGGTTGCCCCCACCAGGATTTTTTTTTTTTACAATCATTCATTTTTATGAATTGGATCATTTATTATTGCAAGGAATGAGAAGGACAGTTTGCCAGAGACCTGTAATTTTGCTTGAAATAGTTAATCTCCCTGATGCAAGGTCTGCTCACCTATACGTTGTCTTTGTGCCAGATCTACGTTCTGCTCTGATGCTGCCCAATCTAGGATATCAAAAGGATTTTTTATAAAGGAAGAAACATATGGTACAAGAGGGGCCTTATTCTTTTTCTAATGAAATGATGGGCTTCTGTTTCATATTAAAGTGTTAATAGGTCTGAAATTAGGTCTCAAAAAAGAGAATAGTGCTTTTAAAATTCTTAATATGATTCATTATCTGGAGTCAAAACCAGATGACATTTATTTTTATCCCAAAAATAAAAAAAAGCCAAGCCACAAGGAAAAAAAAAAAATCCTGGATTCAGGCTCTGATTTATCAAATGGAAAGCTCTTTAGAATCAGGGCCTGGGCTGGAGGCTGGAGGTTTTGTTTGAGTTTGAGAACCTTCATATGTTTTTGAAATCTAAACAAATATTTCAAAGAAGGTAGTGTCACATTTGAAGTAAGTGATCCTATTAGGCACTGGGATACGGCTGCTTTGTGAAAGGACTGGGCAGCATTTTATGTATGATAGTGCGGTGTACTGCTAATACACCGAGACACCGCTTTCATCTGAAATGCCGATAGGACTGAACTTCTCTCATGCACTTTGGCTTTCGGTGTTAATAATGAATGAAAAAAGTTCAGAGGATAGAAGCTAAATGGATATTGTACAAAAAAAAAA
>VZRR01005607.1:177683-330691 GCA_013398015.1 Oreocharis arfaki | reverse complement strand
AAAAAAAAAAAAAAAATTTAACTAACAGCATGCCAAGCTATTCAGAAATGAGCGAAAGACAGTAAATGGACATATTTATTAGGAGTGGTTGGGAAGGCTGTATGAAGGCATTTGTATGAGTTGTACTTGCATAAAACACTGGGAATTTCAATACAATTGAAAATGCATATTAATTAGTAATAATGAAGGTTTAATGACGTTTTCTTGGTTATAGGGATTTTGGGTGCAACCTATTTTGTCAAAGTTAGTTTCCATAGGACAGCCATCTCTTCCATACCCTGCTATTTGAGATCACTATTTTTCTCTATGTCTGCCAGAAAAGTAACTGGGAATCTAATGGGTTTTGTAGATCTTGGGCATTGCCAGTAGGCAGCCTAGAAACTACCTTCTCTGGAAGCATCATCTGCATGATGGCTTCAGACTTTCTCTATCTGGTTATTGCAAACCACCAAGCTGCAGTAGCAGTGGTCTCTCTTGGCCAAGAAATCTTGTTGGTGGTCCAGATCCTCATTAACTGTCAGTCAGCTTCATTATTAAGATGTCACCTCACATCTAGAGCAGGTCCAGCTTGGAACAGTCATCAGCACTTGTAGCATGTGGCAAATAAGAGCAGAGAACAAAAACAACCTGAGGTTTCATGTAAACTGTATCAATGACTTCTCTTCCATAACCTGTCTCCCACCTCGGTGCTGGAATTGCTTACCAGGCACTTAGAGATGTTCTCAAACCTGAGTGGAAATGGTTGTACATAAGTAGGGCTTGCGCTGAGTTGTGTCAAAGTCACAAAACAACTATCCTCAGCACTTTCTGAGGGATACAAAAAGAATTATATAGCAAAGAGCTAATCCCAAAATGATGTGCGTCCATGTGGAGAGGTATGTCTGACATTCATTAATACCAAACGAGTTCATCATGATTAATGTTATTACATTAAATATCAAAGGAATTAATAATGATTAGACCATTACTTTAAAGGGTTACCAGCATGACACCAGCTCATTTTTTAACAGCTGTAGACAGTTGGGTTTGGACTTTTTTCTCTCTGTGCATTTTCAGTCCTCACCTCCTTTGACCAAATATATTCACTTGGAATTTCATCTTACTGAATTTATGATTTTATGGCTGTGTTTCCTGTCAGGACTAAATCCAAGTCCTGATGAAGTCATTAGAAGCTTTGCTATTCACTTCATCGCTGCAAAAAAGGCCGAGGCCTGATCCTAATTTCCATGGACTGACAAGTACTATTTCCATTGGTTTCATTGGACTTTTATATGCCCCCTTGAACCTAGAAAAAAGCTAAGTGAATATTAGTTTGGAATTTTTCAAATCTGTTTCTTAGAGGATCTTTGCTTGAAGGACAGTTCTTTATGTGCTTTCTTCTTCCTTTTCAAAAAAAAATTGCCTTCACAGAGATCAGTAAGAAAGTCCAAATTACATGCGTAGTATTATGCTTTAAATAAAACTGCCTTAATGAAGGAAAAAAAGAAAAGGTCAGATGCAGACTTTGCAAATAGGAAAAATGCCTGAAACAGATGATTAAGAGCAATGTGTTTTACAGGAATTGCTGCCAACACTTGGGTAATCCACCGTTTCTTGATTCACAAATAGTATTATATTCCACACTTTTATTAAAACTAAAGAAGCTAAAAGATCTCATAAATTATCTACTCAGTAGAAACTACTAAAACCTACTAAATCTGTTTTGAAGTAGTAATGTCATAAACAGCATTTAAAAGTGGTGCATATCAAAGTATCATTTATAAAGGGGAGGAAGCAAATATTTTTCCATTTCTAATTTGAAATTCTTGTAAAAAAGGATAAGTCTTGTAATATTTATCTGCTTTTCTTTACTTTTTGCCTATGCTGATTTTTTGCAGGCTTTGGCTATGATTAAATTGTTTCTTGATCAGCTGCTGATGGTTAGGCATTTCAACCCTTTCACAGATATTAGAAGTTGCAGTTTGGCTGTCATTTTTTCCCAGCTTTAATTGTTAATAGTTTTTCTGTGGTTGCTTTATAAAATTGTAGCTTAGTTTTTTCACTTGGCCTTTTGTTCTGCCGTACAAGAAATTAAAGAAAAGAGGATTAAACCGGTTGCAATTTGTTATAATATTGCTTTTCCTATAGGTTTTCCTGCTTTGTCCAAGTCATACCAACATCTTCAGCAAAATAAGTCTATGTATATCTTTATATTAGGAAATTAAGCATATCAGGGACCATTCTGTGGCAGTAAGGCTCTTGGGCACAATGTTGCTCACTTGCATATTATTATGAACTTTTACCTTCAAAAATAAGATGGTTGCACAGAGGCTGCCTGTTGGGAATGGTCCTTGATCCATGAAAATACCCAATCCTTGCTGAGGATTTGACCAAGAGAATGGTGGATAATTTGGGTCAAAACACGCAAGGAATGCGATTGTCGGTCAAGCAGCAGAAGTGGTGGAGGTGCTGTTTGTAAAGCACACAAGTCCCTTGTATCACTCTTGCTGCGAATGTTGGTTCAGAGATGAATTTTCCTACTTCCAGTATTTGGGTCCATGTTCACTGTGTCCATTTTGTACCCTCATGCACTGATTTTTCAGATGAGTGATAGCTTTCTCTTTCAGTTGATGTCAGTGGATAATGGTAACACTTTCTGTCTCCAAAAATCTTATTGTAGAAGTCTGAATATAAAGTCTGGGGTCAAAGTCCCCTGTTTATATACTTGTACTTAAATCTACACTTATACCTTATGGAAAGCATCAAGATTAAAGTGTGTGTTTTAGTGCACAAACTTCAAGTAGGCTGATTTTCTGTATCAGATCAATCTATTCCACCTGAAAAATCCGAGCCCAGTTGTATTTAGCCAGATCTATGTATTACATGTTAAATACTGTCTAAGCTGTGCATTATTATCAAATATAAAGACAATAAAATAATGTACAATGGGGTCTTTTGTGCAGAGTAATCTGCCTGCTGGAGAGACATACACAGTCTTGTCAATAGTGATATAGAGAGGTATCACTGTTTTTGTTGTTCCTCAGTTATGTGTGAATTTCTCTGTTCTAAATATACCTGCAAAATGTCTATAGAAAATAGAAGATTGTGCTTTCAGGTTTGGGTGGTGTGCAAGTGGTGAGCTGACTGAAGAAAAGTTTGACTTTGTGAATGTGCTTTGAAAAGTGCATTGAGTTCCACTGGTATGTTGTACAAAGACAAGGTATCAAGCCTGCTAGGAGTATTTTGAATCATTATAATGTAAAATCAAACTCCTACGTGCATGCTTTAGTTCTGGTTGGTCATTTTGTTTTGCTAGAGGAATGGCAAGAGGTTCCTGAGAGATTTCTGCTCCTCACAGCGGTAGGCTCAGTGCAGGGATGATACCTCAGAAATATAGCCTGCCTGACTGCCATCTGGACTGTGGCATAAGGAAACATTTTGGAGAAGGCTGAGTGTGGAAATCCTTCCAACATAGTGAGAGAAAAGGATGTGGCCAGGGTGGTGTTTCAGGACTTTGCTTGCCTGGCTGGTGTTGGTTGTCTGGACACTTCTAAAGGCCATGGAGGACATCAGTGTGAGCTCCAGGGGAGGCAGACATTCCATGGCTCCAGCACTTTTCAAAGTTTATGTGATAGAGGAAGGTTTAAATGTGTGACAGCGGCACCAAAACACTTCGTGTCATTTGCTTGACAGGAGAGACAGGTGACAGCAGCCTCGGCTGGTGCCACGCGTGTGTTGGCGGAGCACCCGTGGGGCTAGGACCTCCGTCTCCCCACACTAATGTGGCAGATAGTGTTGACAGGCTCACCTGCCCCTGTGCCTTCCCTGCAGTGGGTCAGCAAGACTTATAGCAGTCTAAACTGGGAGAGTGTTACCTACTTAAACTGTTTTTCTGACTTAATAAGAATTTTTCATCTATAGCAAGCCAGTTTAAAATATTGTCTATACACAAACAGTCATTCTGAATAATAGGCCTGCACACAGTAAATGTCAGCTCTTTAAATCACAGAGGACTTCGGAAGCAGAGTAGAGAATGCTTCATAACAGTTTAAACTTCAACCTCCCATTTATTATGTATGTGTTTATAAATCTCTGAGGGGTACTCTTTTCCCTTCTGGGAAGCCCAAAGGAGCTGAGTTGTTTGTAAGCCCGGCTGGGTGGTGCATGTTGCTGTGGTTGCTCCTTTGCATTCTGACCCCATTTGGTTTCAAGGTTGGTATCCAAGGTTGTGCCTGAGGAAATTTTATTTTCTTTTCTCCTAATAGCAGCATATAGGACCTTTTATTTCTAGGAAGATAGTACTGGCAGAACAAAAAGTGGCAAGGGGTCAGCAGAGCACTGTTGTGCTGTATTTTTCTTTTTAAGCTGAGCATGAGTGATCACCACTTTTAGAAAAGGGCTCTCTGTTTGCCAGAGGAAGAGTGTAAAGGTATTTTGCTCAGCCGTGGCGTTGAAAAATTTCTTCAGCATTCCCATCTATCTTGGTTAGTATGAATACTTTAGCATTAAATGGAGAAAAGGAGAATCCATCAATAGTTGATAACTGACCTTAAGATAGGAATTCAAAGTTCACTACAATTAAACCCAAGTGTCAGCAGAACCCACAAGGGAGGCTATCAATACATTTGAGTATACTTACGCATAGATGGCAGATTTAAATTCTATAAGGGAAATGATGGTGCTTTATTCCTAATAAAAACATATCCTTGTACTGTCTTATATCACAGACAAAACACAGAAGTTCTGTGTTATGAATGATATTAGGAGAAAACATACTGAAGAGCAAATGTGATTCTGAATGGAATTTCATCACATGACTCTATTGTAAACCAGATGTTTGTCAGATTCAGTGGGAGAATGTATCCATCTTGAAATTTTTAATAAGGTTACATAAAGGATTAAAAGCAAACATTTACAATACATAGGATTTAAAGATAATTATATTTCTCTTAAATTGGTTATTTGCTTGGTAGATCATTAAAAATATTTATATAATCTATCTATGGTGCAGTGCACCTCATGGATGGCTTCTTTCATTATGATGTTTGATGTACATCCATAGCATCAGAAAAACAAAACATAAAGAGATTGTTCCACAGACATAAACAATACATGTGTTATAAAAAATATGCTCTATTATTGAAAAAAAAAAAAAAAAAGGAATCTGGAGCCAGATCTAGCAGCTCTGGGGTGAGATTCTGATGCCTGGAAGAGAGAATTACACTTCTCTATGAAAAGCAGTGATGGCTTCACTGCAAGGGAAGCTGGCTCTGGGTAGAATGTAGATAGATTGTTACTCTTGCTGCTGCAGCTGTTTTTTCCTTCAGTGTGTTCCCCCTTCTGAGAAAGAAAAAGGGTGAATAAAGCTTAAGAAAAGGACAGAGAAATGGGAAAAAGGGAATCTCGGGTTTGTAGCTGAGGCTTCATAGATTACTTTGCATTTGTGCGTTTGTTTGTGCCAGATCCTTTTTAATACCTGTGGTCATTTTTGTGGGGCTACATTCAAGGCCACTAACTCTCAAGATTATTATCTCTAGTATTATTTTTATTGGCAGATAATTTACAAGGAAACTTCATGGCAGGATGTATCAAGTGTACACAGGGATGTACACATTGATGCTGCATCAGTATAATGTTACACTGGCCTCAAAAAAAAAATGCTGACCAAACCTATGTGACGAGTCTGAGGTTTTTACATGAAATCGTATTTAAAAGAATAGGAAGATGAATTAATTCACCATACTCCCTGTTTTATTTTGGGAAATATTCTTCCACTAAGTGGATTTCTGATTCTTGGGGAATAAAGACAAAATAAATTAAACTAGTAAAATAGGAGAATAACTTTTCCTTTGACATTCTCTGCTGTGTAGCTACAGGATGTGTAAGTCCGCTTGGACTTCAGTTGTGATGTTTTAATACACCAACAGGCTTACTGGGAATCGTAGCTAATATCTGTAGCAATTTGGTCATTCCTGGTACCAGCAAGGTCTGATGAATACAGAAACTCCACAAAGTCAGAGGACAGTATTAATGTTGAAATATAACATACTTAGCCCAGGAAGTTGGTTGCTCAACGTGGTGCTAATTCAACCACATTATGGATCATTTTAAACCCAGATGGATTATTACAAATGAAAGATATTGCTGATGATTGCTATAGCCAAGTTAATGATGTGATAGAAGTGTTGACACTCACTAGCTGTGTTGTGCTGCTGTGGCCTGCCTGTCACACTGCTCTTCTGGCTGCCTCTTTCACCTCCCCGAGCCCTTGCGCATGGCATAGCCTGGGAGGGTTCAGTATTGCCAGCTCAAAGAGGAAGGTGATGTTAATTCTTCTTGCAGAGTAGTTCAGCGTGCAAGAGCGATTTCTAATTCAGAGCCCTTAACTCTAATTTTTAGTAGACAAAAACCTAAGTACCACAAACTTCTCAATGGAAGATAGCAAAACTTGTCTTTTAGTGCTCTGAGTCATGGAACACGTTTTTTCTAATTTTTTGCTTGAGACAGGATACATTTGCAACTATGATTCATGTATAACAGTGAGAGAAATAAAAAAATAAGGTTACGGGAAAATTTTGAAAGTCCAGAAGATTTGTTCCAGAAATTTTCTGCAGCTGCCTCCCTGATATTAACTGGATATTCCCCATCAGTGTAGGAGGTCCCACAAATGTTTTGTGAGTATACTTTTAGTATTTTTCCAGCAAACCCTCTACATTCAGCAGCTAAGTAAGACGGGCCTGGTAGTCAATGTCTAGGCTTACGTTTAACCTTGATAAACAACATCACAATTGCTCTGTTGAGATACGAAAGTATATCTCAAAAGCTCAGAGCAGGACGATTTCTAAGAGGTATTTCTTGTACTGAGTAATGTAATTTTACAGCCTTGAGATTGTCTTGGAGAATGTTACCAAGTTTAAAATGTCAGCCAAGATCAAAGCATAGTGGAAAATGTATTGCTGGAGAAGAGAATCAGAGGTAGGGGGTAGGAGACCCCTCCTAGGAGACTGTCCAAATCCTGTGCCCACTTATCCCTCACTCTGCCCCTCGACCATGTCAGCTAATCTCATTTTAGAGACATAGCACAGGAAAAGATAAAACATGAAATATCTGTATCTAACTTACTTTGAATGTCTGTCAAGTTTCATGTCTTTTAAGTCCTCAACAGATTTATTTCACTTGTATCAGTCACTCTGTGACAGGTCTACATAAATCAGAAAGCAGTCTGGGAGAAGGTCCTTCAGTTGCCAACT
The DNA here is from genome assembly GCA_013398015.1 of Oreocharis arfaki. Classification (NCBI taxonomy): domain Eukaryota; kingdom Metazoa; phylum Chordata; class Aves; order Passeriformes; family Paramythiidae; genus Oreocharis; species Oreocharis arfaki. Next base: position 323,462 of record VZRR01005607.1, on the reverse strand, counting down.
TGCCTGTATCACAGATTCCCACAGAGTACATAGTTATACATGTATATGCAGAGGAGATTTGAGATTCAGTATAATCATCAAGGAGTGTCGCTTTCCTCATAGCTAAATACCCAGAAGAGCTGGATGAAAAGGTTAGACTTATCTGTCAGGTTTTTTGGGTGCAACAAAAGATCTTGTCCATTCAGGCTAAATAAGGTGTAATCTCAGCTGCACAGGTCAAATATTTCAAGTTCATTTACCAATTCACTGGGCAAATGTCACAAGTTCCAGACAGAATAAGTATAGAGCGATGCAATCTATCAATACTTAAGCATATTGGAGGGGGAGAATCATAGCTGGGAGTGTTATTTATTCAGTGAAGCATATGCTAAATTGAACAGCATGCTTTGGATAGAGAGTGGGGGTCTACTACTCATCTTTCCAATGAGCTTTTTTATTTACATGCAGGGAGATTTTTTACTCAAAAGAACTGTAACAAAAGCTGTCTAGACTCACTTGCCATTCAAGGGTGTGATTTCTCCCTGTTAGACTGAGAAGTCTTAGGGAAAGCAAGTTTTTACGAATAATTTTCAGTTCAGATTGGACCTGTGAGGGCTTATAAGGTCATTCGCTTGACTGAGCAACCATGGACGTTACACAGTAGGAAGTGGGCAGGGCCAGTGCTTGACAGCTGTTCTTGGGAGTGATGGCCATATGTATCCCTTGCCACAGGACTGGTTTTCTGATTGAGATCACTCATTTGTGGAAACACTTGCCAGCACTCTGAGGGATGATGCTGTAAATTCAAAATAACGTGGAGATGCATTTGGTTTACATGGGTGTGAGTGGGCTCTGCTGGTGTCTGCCTGACAGCTTCAGCTGGCACAGGGTCGGATGTCCCTCTAAATTTTTCTCTTCCACCAAGGGGTTATCATTATCAGGAAAAGGTGCCGAATAGTGTCTTCTCTAATCAGCAAGATTGCATTTATATGCTCCCAGTAAAGCATTTTCTTTGGCTTAGTGGTATTGCATGTCAGTGAGCAAAGCCTGTGGTCAGGTAATGTGTGGTCAGGGACCTGTGTATGGTCATAGGAAAGGTATTCTCTGTGTCTTGCAGCTGTCTTCCTCTTTCTTTCTCCCTTAGTCTGACTCATCAATTTGTCTTGTAAGCTTTGTTATCACTGAGAATGCCTTTTATTGTGCCTAGATACAGTGCCTATCAGAATGATCTTGTTTGATATCTTCATTTTACAGATGAAAATAACCAAACACACAACAACCCTTAAAGGCCTTTGCTAAGGTTGCAGACTGAGGTAATGTGAGATTCATGATTGCCTGTACACGTTGAATTCAGCCTTCTTGTGCATATGTGTCAAGATACAATCTTTAGTGGTGTGTTCACTCATTATTTCTTCCACAGGCCACTTCCCTAAGCTGTAAGCCTGCTCTTCTAACTCACTTGCTCCCTGTGCTTTTCTAGGCCTTTAAACTAGCATCCTGAAAGCACTGAAATTCTATGGTCACAACAATTATATGAGCCATCAGTATCCTTGGGAAGCTCAGGAGGCATAGCATTCTGAAGTATTTGGTGTTTATTTTTAGAGTGCTAAAATCAGAAAATTCAGATCTTAGAGCTATCTGTGCAGAGCATACTCAATCTGTGAAGCAAATAGGTTCTCATCAGGTAGTGCTCCCATCACCAGACGAAGGCTTCGTGCTCTGAAGAGCTGAGGCAATCTCAGCAGGTGTCCAGGACAGGTTCTTACCTACTTTCTCTCCTGCCTTGTGTGTTATGCCAAAATACATGGCTCATTAAAATTAGGGGACAGAGACAACACTGAATTTACATGATACTGGGGTGCTTTCGCATGTGAGACCATCAATATGGGTATGTTTTGAGCTAGTTCTCTCCTGTAGCTGCAAAGTGTCATGGCTGATGTGAGAGAAGAAAATTCATCTACACTTACAGGTAGTTATCATGTTGTTGGCATAATGGAAATGCAAGCAGTCTGCTCTGCCTGCAGCTTAGCAGATATCAAGGATGCTGTCTTTAAGCAGTTCCCTTTCTCCTTCCACTATACTTTCCCATTTACATGTTTTTGAAGTTTTCTTGATGAATGCTCCCTAATATCTCAGAGGTTCAGAGCGACTATTTGGACAACTCATGTCCCATCAGCTTTATCTGTCCATGACTTTTGGGTCTTACACAGCTTTTTGCCCAATTGCCCTATAATAAGAGGCTGGAGAATCTTTTCAAAAGGAGAAGATGTGGTATTGCTAACATCTAATCCTTGTATGCAGCTGGAATTTTTCCTGTTCTTGAATTCTTGCCCAGAAACCACTTTAACACATGGAAACAGTGAGTAGCTTCATAATTGGCTATCCAACAGTATAGTTAACACCAGCTTGTTAAACAGAGGCATGGAGTCAAGCTTGCACGTCTGTAGGGCTTCATTAAGCCTTTATTTCCATTAACACTTCAGTCCACAGAATCTCTAGATTCATAATTTTAATCCCCACTTTTTTTAACTTACCAGTGAGTGATACACTAAATCCAGCCTGATTTGGCTTCCCCTTGTGAAGGTGTCAAACTTCTATGGAAATAAATAAAACAATTCCTCATGAAGTAACCATCAGACATGCTGTGGTTGGTTTTTTGTGAAGCTGTTGTCTTTCATCAACTGGTTTTTCAATGAGGTTTTGAAAAGCCATTCCCAATTGTGTAAATATCAGGATATAATTTGCTTTCCAATTTCATAGGTTATCAGAAGGAGAAAAAGGGAAGGGGGGAAAACCCTAGATATTTCAAAGACAGTAAGTGCATTTGATGTAATGGTCTATGATTTCTGTCTTTTGTTGTTTAACCCAGGACTGAAGAAACAGATGGTAAGATTTTCTAGGAAGCTTAAAACAGAAGCCAAGCTAATACAAAACTGTTCAGCTATCAGACAGGGTAAATCCATTCTGTCGCTTTCTTTTTTTTTTTTTCCAAATCACAACCCATCAAAAGAAGGGTTTAGCTTCATAAAAATATATTTACCAGGAAGCTTTTTGCAAAGAAGAAGGGCATGCTTTGTTAAACCAGATGCATTTTATTTTTCCTGGAACCAAGATTTATGAAAGCAGTATGCTCATATTTCTCCATATACAGTAATTGGAACTCATTATGCTAATTGTATTTCCATTATCACTAATTAACAATCATAGTGACCTGGCCCACAGTCTAATTTGTCTTTAATCTGTTTTTGTATAGGGAGTTTTACCCTGTAATTTCAAGGTGATAATTCTATTCAGCACAACTTTATTGAATAGTGAAATGTAATACTTGCAATATTTAGGGCTGTTCCCATTCAGATAGTTCAAAGGGAACAGGAAGTGAATTTATACCTGTCCATGCTGCTGTGTTACTGGATCTGCCTCCCTCTTGCACTCTGTTTAACCTACCTGTGTCTGACTTAACCTGTAGGCAGTTTATCTAGAGTAACTGGGGGTTGGTCAACACTTGCTGATGAGATTTGTGAGCTGTGAAGGAATGTGTGTGTGTTTACTCGCGGATAAATCTGTGGGAATTTGCCATTTTTCGCTTTGTGGCACTTCACCTGCAGTAAAACTGGATTTTCCTTAAATGGTGTTTCTGGTATAGTATAAAACACTTCTTATGTCCTGAGGGGGGAGAAAACCCTCTGAACTTGGCATGAAAAGTGTAGTGGTCTTTTTTTTTCCTTTTTAACTAAACAACAACTAAAGGCTTGTTTGCTTTTCTCCAGGGTTTCCTAGTATTCAGACGTTTCAGGGTTTCTTTCTGCAGTTTAAGTGTGAGGGAAATGAGCAGTGCTGTGCCACTGGGGTTTTGCAAAACCTGCTGTACTGCTCATCTCTCTAGAGTCAGTACCACAAAAACATTTGCAGGGGCTTATTTCAGGCAACCTGACTGTTTTTTTTCTGCTGCTGCTCACCTGCTGCTCTTTTCCCTCTGCTGATTCACTGGCTGTGCATTCCTGCTGATGTCACATTGTTCCCGTCTTACCCTCTGATTGACTGATACCAATAATACTGTGCTGTGCAAGCCTCTCCCTTAAATCCTTGGCTTATTTCTTGGCTTCCTATTCACACAGGGTGCCACCTTTCAGGTGGGTACTAAATTTATCTGATAAGTTATATTGTTGCATACCCTTTGCACTGCCCCTGGTGTGCTTTGTCGTTGAGGACTTCAGAAGCTGGGAGTGACTCTACTATGAGCCTAATCTTTCTGTCCCATGAACAGCCCAGCTCTCTGAGTGAACAAAACTGTATAATTTGGTTTCAATGTAGCTTAAAAGCATTACATCGCTTGTTGATTTTTCCCTGGATGGGTATGAATATATGTATAGTAATATAAATATATACATATTTTTCTCAACCAGTTATTTTCAAAATTATTTCCCCCTGTGCCTTGGTCTCCCTCTACATGCCACTTGCCTACTTTAGGACAATGTGAATCACATCACTCTCAAAAATCTTTACATCTCCTTTTTTCACACTGGAATGTGCAAGCTTCCAAATCCACAAGTGAGCCCTGTTTCCACGTGACCCTTCCCTTCAGCTCCACCAGGAAATCACTAAAGCCCCCCACCTCCCTGTTCCAATCCCACTTCAGCTGCCTGGGCAGCATTACCTTTGCATAGTAAATGCTCCTCTTTCCCCTGCACATAAATCAAAGTGTACCACCTAATCGACAAAATAATCTTAATCAATGCTTTCACCGTCTGGCTTTCCCTAGCAAATATAACTCCCTGTTGATGTTTCCCATCCTCCCTTCTGTTATACCAGATGGTGTATGTTCCAGTCTTTTTATTATCCTTCCCTGACCACGACACTTTGCTCAGTCCGGAGATTTTCATACTGCATCCCCTGAGTGTTCTCATCAGCAGCTCGGTCCTGCTCATTGCATCTTGATGTTTCAAGCATCTTGCACTAATGACCCTCTTCTTCGCCCCTCCTTCACACTGATATTTTTCACAGTATTCATTCCCACAGGTTGATCAGCTGATATCAGGTAGCACATGTGCTTTAACCATCACATATCCTAAGCGACCTCTGCATAAATGCTGGCAGGATATAGACTGATTTTGTTCTTCTGTGTTACAGATTACTAAATTCTTCAGGATATATTCGGAAGACAGTAAGCTCGTCCTTTTCTTTCTTTTTTTTTTCCTATAGAAGATTACAGAAATTGATCTGCTTCACATTATCTACAATTATGTTGTTTCTGGGTAGGATGACATAATAACATAAGCATCAGTCAGAAGAACTGTACAGATTTGATTAACGGCTTTGTCTTCCTAAGGTGTTTACTCTGAGAAACAAGCATCATGTTTGTGTTGGTAAAGGGAAAATGCAGGGCAAGAATTTTTTAGCCAGAGGCCCTTCTGGAATATGGCACATTACAGAGGATGTGTTTTCTGTGGCATTCAGGGTAAACGCTGTAAGATAGGCTCAGTCTAGTGTTAGTTTAGTTCATGGGTTCTTTCTGTGCAGGTACCCAAATCTTTGCTGTTCTTATCCTGTTGTATCAAAATAGAGGAATTTTATATTCTTTTTTGTTGTAACATGCTCTCAAAAAAATTTGGCCTCCTTTCCTGAAGTGCTGTATCAGAAAAGCACTCTGTGAACCTGAGACGTGTATATACTGTACATTTCACAGCCTCTTCAGAGCCTGTGCCACAGCAACAATCCCCAGGCTGAGCAGTTCCATGTTCGACTAGGCCAGCCTTCTTTTGAACAACTTGGGTGGAGAAACACAATCTCCCCGAACTTCCCGGCCCTCCAGGCTGCAGTTCCGCTCTCCAGGAGAACATGCTCACTTAATACAATTTGCAGCAAATATAATAGAAGTGCAGAGTTGAAAGAGAGGCTGAGTATCTAAATTGCAAAGACCACAAGTCAGTTACTGAGTAGATAGATATGCTAAGTAAACACCATTTTTCTGAAGTATCTGACAGAACTGGAAATCACAATGCAGAGAGATTTTATCACAGAGGATTTTCAATTTGGTGTTTAGAAAGATGGGTCAGTAAGCATCCACTTTATCCCTAATGACTAAAGAATGTAAATAATCTTGTTGCAACCATTTTTCATGTACATTTTCTGTCTAGATGAGGTATATTGCCTTCTAGGTATTTTTTTTCCCTATCAAGGGTCATAAAGGATTTTGTTTGGCCTCCTGTTAAAAGAGGCACTGCAGACTAATAGCTCTTTCAGTCATCATAGTGGTTGATGCAGCTAACGTTTTAAGTGGTATTGTCTGCCAGTAATACTTAATCCTATTGCCAAAGACTGCAGTGCACAGAGAATGTGTTTTCCTTGGAAAGGTAGCCGGTAGGGAAATGTAATGACTATTTAACTCTTAAGCCAAAGCAAAGATTGTACTCTAGCATCAGAAGGGCTATACCAGCTACTTATTCCAAGAAGAGCCTGAACTTTGCCTTCTAATTTATTCTGCTTTGTAACTATTCAATAAAAATATTTAACAACTCTGGAGATTTGTATCACACTCTTTCACTTGCAAGTTGCTGGTTTTGGAAATATAGTTCCTTGCCTTTTTTTCCTCCACTGTTCTTTTGGCTGATGGTGAAAGAGGACTTGAAACATTTATTGCGCTCTGATACAGGATTATAAGTTCAGATAGGAAAAAAAATGTGGTCTATGTAACTCTGATGAGGTAGAACGATTACTAGGATTTTACAAATAGAAGGGACCTTTGTGAGCTAATGGCCTATGCAACATCACTCAAGCCGTTCCCTAAAGCTTCCTAGAAGACCAACACTTGTGACTTACTTTCAGACACCTTTCATGACTTTGTTGACAAGACTTTGATTTATAAGTTTTCAGCGATGGAGCATCAATTGCTAGCTTTAATTGGTTGCCTTCCCTGTAAAGAAAAAAAGAAAAAGGAAGTGCTCCAGATTCTGGACCTTAATTTGTCTAATTTGAACTTCAAGCTATTGAATCTTGTTAAGCCTTTGTCAGCTAGATTGAAGAGTCATCAATTATCAATTTTCATTCCCTTTGATAATAGACACTTATAGGCTAATAAATTATCCTTTAACCTTTTCTTCATTAAGCTAATAGATTGAGCACCAGGAGTCTCTCTCTTCCAGGCATATTTTCCATTTTTTTGTTCATTCGTGTGGCTCTGAATTCTCTCTGATTTTTCAACATCCTTCCAAAATATAAGCACCAAATGTGTATGTACAATAGGTCCTCCACCTTAATCAAGGATGGAGTTGCATTGTTTTCCTCTATGCCTTCTTGCAATTCATATTTGTTTAGCAACAGATCACATTAACTATCAGTTTTTTCCAGCAAAGTCTCCCAATGATTTTTCTCAGTGACTTCTAAGTACCAGTTACAAGAACAGAATAATTTCCATCAATTCAGTTTTGTTTCTGGCTATCTGACCTGACATTTGATCAGTTTGAAATGTGTATTGTGGGCTCAGCAAAGCAGAAAGATTACCAAATAGTGCGCCTCTGAATTGTATATTTGCTGTTTCTGAGAATCATATGACAAGGTGTTTGATCCCTGTTTCATAAAACACCGGTCTTCTTAGGAGAGAATAGACAATGCATTTTATTTTGTTTATTTTAATTAACTTATTAGCATAGTGGATTACATTCTTTATCTGGAAGTATTGATGAAAGGAATAAAATTAGAATTGGCATTTTGAGGAATCTAGAACTGCGATGTAGCCCTTCAAAGGTACTGAAATAAAACTCTCCTGATGGCAGAATGCTTCAAACACAGTTTGTATGAAATCCTTTTTTTCCCTTGCATTAACCCTAAACTTTAGAAATCAAATATCTTATTATTTTACTTGAAAATTATCTGCAAATTTGTTGCAAAAATCTTAAAACTAGATTGAAAAGAAATATTCAGGGCAGGAAGGAAGACACTTTTTTCTCTGGGTCTTTATTTCTTTTGTGGCAGAAAAGCTCCATTAATTTTTTTTTTTTTTTTAATTAAGACTGGTCAGGATTTCATCAAGTAAGGTACTTAAGTACAGAATTTTTTGAGGTTACAGGGAAGAGTTTATAGTTTTTCATTGAATAGATGTCCTCGTTTTGTTGAGACAGATACTTCTTTTCTTCTAGTGCTGTGTTTTGGCACTAGGATAAGAATCTTGATAACACCCTTATGTTTTCGTAGTTGCTGAGCAATGCTTACACTAAATGACGCTTTTTCAGCTCATCCCACTTCCTGGCCAGCAAGGAGGCTGGGGTGTGCAAGAAGCTTGGAGGGGGAACAGCGAGGACATCTGACCCAATATGGCCAAAGAGCTGTTTCATACTATGTGATGTCATGCTGAACAAAAAGAATGGGGGGAGTTGCCTGGGGATAGGTGGCTGCTCAGGGACTGACTGGGTGCTGAGCAGTTCTGTTGAGCATCATTTGTTTTGTATATTCGTTTACCATTATTATCTTATTTAACGTTTTTATTTATTCTTAATTTCCCTGCCTTTTATATCCTATCTCTTTATCTCAACCTATGAGTTTCACTTTTTTGTGATTCTTTTCCCCATCCTGCTATGGGAGAGTGGCTGTGTGGTGTTTAGCTGCCTGCTGGGTTAAACCACAGCAACACAGGAAGCTAGAACATGTCAACTCCACAGGCTCACCTCCTCAGTTTTGTCAGAAATGCTTGCAGTTCAAACAACATTAAATGAAAAAAAAAATTAAAATACTCAAGAAAATTAAGCATTAAAGAGAAAAGTGAATTCAAAACAGTACTGCCAAGACAGCGAAGATTTATTCAGTAATAATTCATTATTTCTTTTGAATATGGTTTTGTAATGCCTGAACCATGATTCTGCAGCATCTGGAGGAAAAGCCACTGTGCTGATATTTGGTGGTGGAAATGTACATTTAAATTAGAACTCCACAATTTTCTATAGCAGTAGCAACTTGCAGGGCAACACACTGAAGGGTAAAAGGAAGGGGTTTTTTTATTATTTATTATTTAAAACCTAACTTAATAAATAAAGATAAAGGAGTTATTTTAGACAATAAAACTGGCCAAAAAAAATCATGGTTTCAGGAGTGGATTGAAAGAACAAGGAGACACTTTAGCAAGTGCCAGGGAATTTCTGCTTCTCCAAATACCTCTTCTGTTCTACTTCTTCTCTTAAAACAATGTTTAATGCATGTGTATTCCATAAAGATTGAAAGCTTGCCTTTAGGGGCAATAGGGCATTGCAGAGTATCTTTTCATGATAGTACACTAATTTTGGCCTCCTTTTTATGAGAAGTACAGGGATATAGTGGAGCAAGTCCAAAGAAGGGCCACAAAGATAATTGCAGGGGCTGGAGCATCTCTCGTATGAAGAGGAGTTGAGAGAAATGTGGGACTATTCATCCTACAGAAGGTTCAGGGAGGATCTGACCTAAGTGTGTTGTCCCCCCACTGGCTGGGGAGAAGTAAAGAAACCAGAGCCAGGGTCTTTTCAGTGGTGCCCAGTGATGGGATAAGATGTAATAGGCACAAATTGAAACACAAAAAATTTGGTTAGTTGTTAGGAAAAGCTAGGAAATGCTTTCTGCTTTTCCCTTTCCCTGAAGTAATAGCATCTTCATCCTTGAAACTTTTCAAAACCTGACTGTACATGGTCCTGAGCAACCTGCTGTAGCTGATTCTGCTTTGAGCAGGTCTGGTAGACTAGACCGTCTTCAGACTTACCTTATGCTAATGCTGACAGATTCTTCATCTCCGTAACGATGAAGTTCAGTGGAAATTCATTAAAAGTATTAGCTTATTCTATACAGCAATGCTACCTTCTTTATTATTAACACACAAAAAACCCCAGCCTGAGAAGGTAGTTCCCATTTTCACTCCTATGCTTATGACTATACTTTTAGTCCTATACTATGACTCCTGCAACTCAGCAGTCTCAAGGGGAGCAGAAAACTGGTGATAGCTTTACTGTGCATCTTTTAGGCTGGATGCCCAGGACCTTGCTTACACCCCCTTTCATTCTCTGTGAGAAAGGGATATCCAGTTACATGGGGATGTGTTGGTCTTCCATAAATGTTAGCTCCTTACATAAAAAGTAGGCATTATGTTATCACTGTGTGCAAACCCCAGGCCTTCATATTTTAAAAGAAGGACTTCTTACTTCATCAAGTTGTTTTGGGACTTTTCCACAAGGAGAAAGAGAATCTTGGAATTTCTAATATAATCTATGTCAGCTGTAGGCTTTCAAAAGTATGGGACTGCACCGGGGCCAGTGCTGCAATGTCTGGTGAGGGAGAGAGAGAAATTGCAATAGATGATTTTTTTTTTTGGCGTGCTCTTAGGCTGAACAGCCCAGCCATACTGTGGAAAGGCCAGTGAGGAAAATAGTGGAAGCACCTTCCCTCACACCGTGGAGCCTTCAGCCATCTCTCTGTGCATATGTGCCTACAGGAAACAGGCTCTGCTTCCCTTCTCGGTTTAAGGATGCATCTGAGCCTGAAGCCCTGGGGTAAACACTTTTCAAATAACTTTTGTGTGAGTTTAAAAAACTCCGAAGGAAGTCAGCTGTGCTGTCAAGATGTGAAAGGCCAGCTTATATAACGAGTTTGCTTGCCATGACAAAATAAAGGAGCAAATTAGGACTGAAACCTATAATCCAAACCAGTCAGGATTTTCTCCTGTGTTTTGTGGAGCTTATGTCTCCCTCCAGAGTTTAAAGATAGGAAAGATGCTGTTGGTGTTACATATGTAGAGCAGAATGTGCGGACACTTGGAATTCCCCATGCCAAATTGATGAACATTTTATTATCTTCTTTGGAAAGCATCCATAAAAAGCCAGACCAACATTTTCTGAAAGTTATGAAATAGTTATTAAAAAATGGAAATGTATGCTGTATGTATCTGAAAACTGTCTCTTGGAGCACATATGTTCTATCAAAGGGAACAAATGCATTGCAACATAAGGCTATCACATCTGTGAATAAAAGCTCCAAATACCTCTCAAAACTTATTTTGCTTCCCTTTGGTTTCGACTTCTATCTTAATGGAAATTTTTCTGGAGTGTAATGGTTTGGCACAGTTGCAGAGCACAAGACAAAGAAACAAGAGATAAAACCTTACTTATTATGTAAAGCTGACCAAGACTGTTTTATCCCTGCTTTACCCACATCATCTTCCATTATACTTGCTTTACAGGCATACATTGAGTGAGAGGATAACTACAATATACAGACAAAATAAACTAAATTCTGGAAGTTGTATTCTGCTGTTATTCATAAATTTTAAAGTTTCAGAATACCTTGTTCTCTTTTTTTCGGCATCCGCAAATCTCTAAATTGCAGTCAGTGAGAAAACCTGCCTCTTTCTAAATGGGCAGGTACATGGAATGTGTTTAGGAGTTTCAGCTGCTTTCTCTTTTTGATTTTTCGTCACTGCTTTTTAAAGCTGTCAAACTAATAAGGAAAACCATCCAAGATGGAGTACTCCAACAGCCCAGCACGTCACTGACTGCATGCTGAAAGTCACAGCAAAGCTTCATTGACATCTTCCTGTTGCTAGAATTTGAGGATAAATTAATTAGATGTGCAGTTTATGCTGATTAACTGTGAGGTGGCAAGAGAGTTGCAGTGATTTCCACTGTGTAATATTAGATGTGCAGTTCAGTTGCTGACCGCTGAAGAGCACATGTGCTTCTCTTTTCCTTAAGATCAGCTTACTGAAATTACCAGGTTGGGCTAGAATAGCATCCAGCTGACTTATTTGGATCAGCAAGGAAACAATGAGGGGTGCATCCCTGGGTTGTATGCTGAGTCTTGAATGCAGAAGATGCCCTTACTGTGAGCCTTGAGTGCTCATCACAGGCCAGGTCACTCTATGAGGGAATATTTGTCCAGAATCCTTGTGTACAGGTTGCGTCGTTGACAGACAGCTAGTTGTCTTTGAGTTGGTTTTGAAAATCATTCTTCAGATGTTTGAATATCAGATCTCTAGCTATCCACCAAAGAAAGTAATGACCCATATTCTTGGAGATACTAGGGGTGATTTGTTGTCTGTGACACCAGGTGATGATGGGCCTCAGCCATGCTGCTCAGTTTCAGTCACTCAAAATATCATGAAATGGGCTCTGAAGGCATTCATTTGTTAGCTTACAAGAGTAATTCACACAGCATTTTTTTCCTGGTTGTGTTTTCATGCATATTCTGGCTGGGGGCTATCCTTTTTTTAAGGTGCATTTTTTCCCCCCAACCATCAGAGTTATAATATATTTAAAATGAAAAAATAAAAATGTTTCCTTTTAGGGGTTTTTTTTTGGTTGTTTTTTTTTTTTCCTTCTGAAGTTTCTTCATTCTAGATGTTGGATTTTCAAGAAATACACATGGAACCTTGAATCTTATAATGAAATATCTGGCAGCAGAGGTGATTACTGCTGACCTACTGCCAGGGACCAGTGTACAGATGTGGTGGCCTGTGTATCACATTACTGTGAAACATCCTGTGTGTCTCCTTTTTCTTCGGGCTATGTCAGGAGCCAGAAAGTTTCCTTCTGAAAGCCTGAGCAGATAGGTCACATTTGAAACCTGACATTTGAAATTGCCACTCCCCATTACAGACAGAATCCAGTTGCATTCCTAAGGCCACAGCTGTAAAGCAAGTTTGTGGTTTTATTTTTGTTCTTTTCAAGCCATATTTTTAGTGCTCCCTATAATAAATCTTCATGTTTTGATTATGTGTAAAAAGACAGTGACTAGAGACAGAACACACCACTACCAAAATAAACTCACTTAATGCACAATGGTCCTGCCGCAAGCACGGACTCCCCTCTTTGCCTAAACTTAATCTCATTTGAAGTGGTGCAGAGAGAAACATGGGCAGAAGGGAACAGCCCTGTCCCAGGGAAAAGAAAATAAAATTAAAAAGAAAGAGCACAAGTATATATGCTGGCAAAATGTGCGCAAAGGGTTGCCTTGCAATTCTGCAGACGATTTGGGCAGTCTGGGGACCGCGCTCTGAACTAACATGAAGGAGAAGGCAGAGCCGGTAGCACCAAACCCTGCAACGTGGCGAGTTGGCCACTGTTTCCTAAGGCTCAAAGTAGCAATTTACTTTCATAGAAAATGAGTCACTGAGAGCCACCGGCATTGAGACCTGGCCATGAAGCGGGGACCTGCGGAGTGGGGGGCCGTGATGGAGGGCCAGGGTGCCTAATTTTTGTGCCTCTCACTATGAGAAAGACACTGAGGTGCTGGAGCTAGTCCAAAGAAGGGCAAAGAAGCAGGTGAAAGGTCTGGAGCACAAGTCCTATGAGGAGCTGCAGAGGGAGCTGGGGAGGCTCAGCCTGGAGAAAAGGAGGGTCTAGGGAAACCTTCTTGCTGTCTACAACTGCCTGAAAGGACGCTGTAGTGTGGTGGGTGTCGGTCTCTTCTCCCAGGTAACAAGATACAGGATGAGAGGAAATGGCCTCAAGTTGCGCTAAGGGAGTATTAGACTGGCTGTTGTGAATTTCTTTTTCGCACACCGGTTTGTAAAGCATTGGAACAGGCTTCCCAGGTGAGGTCACCATCTCTGGAAATGTTTAAAAAACATGCAGATCCTCGCTTGAGGACATGATTTAATGGTGAACATAGTAATGGTGCTAAGCTGCAGCTGGACTTGATGACCTTAAAGGTCTTTTCCAACCTTAATTATTCTATGATTTCAATGCCACTGCCCAGCATTTGATGGCCAGCATGGATTAACCTGGAGTGCAGGCAACTGCAGGCACCCCCAGAGCTGGGTGATGGTTGGAGCCCTAGAGCATGTCACTGTCCCAGGAGCGTGGCCAGGCTCTGGATGTCCTGCTGGTTTCTCAGAGTTCCTCACAACCTGTGCCTACACACTAGATGATATGTTATAAACCATTTTAGAGTGCATTTGTTGGTGCCAAGTACTTTGGTTGAGAGGGAAGTGTTTTTGAATTCTAAACGCCTTTGTTTAAGGCTGCATTTCTAAAAGCACTTAGTAAGCCCCATAGAATGCAGCAACTTTTGAAATCTGCAGCTCTAAGTGAAGTTCCAGCTTTTTTGAAAAATACTTTTTAGGCATTTTCCTCTAGAAGAACTTTCTCAGACCAAGAAGGTTTCTCTTTGTCTCTTTCAGCAAAAGTAATCACACTTGTCAAGTTCAAGTCTTAGCTCAGACCACATTTAATCCTAAAATTCTAGTTTTGCTTCTCCTTTCAGTATTAATTTGCGCTTTCAGTGTAAAGCTCAGGTTTCTGAAATCCAGTTCAAAGACTTTTCATGCTTCATATCAAAGAGTGGGGAAGGGGCTGAGGCCAAAGAAACGTTTTCCCATTTTTTTCTTGGGAAGAGAAAAAGGTCTATTTGGAAGTTTCAGGTTTATTCTCTATTAGCTTTTTCCTAATGAGTGTCTGAGTAAATTTCTAGTTTGAAACACAAATTTTTTTCTATCCCTTGAAAAGCAGAATTTCTTTTTCTCCCATACCCACATTTAGCACCTGTTTTTTTCGAAGACTTAACTTCCCAGGAACTCCTAGAAATATATATCTCATTCATAATCTCTAAATTAACCAGAGTTTCTATTAAGCCATAAGTAAGGTACTTGCTTTAGAAATATGTGTTCAAAAAAACCACTAAACTTCATGGCTCTATCAATATGTACTTATCTCCTAATGGTATATGTGTTTAATATATATGTAAATAAGAGTTATTAGCAGAGATTGCATGTTTGGCTATAACTGTGGATACCAGAAGATTACCCAAGGGATCCTTTAAACTCTTCTTTGTTTTATTCTACACAAGAATGATAAGATTTTTATTGAATTAAATTTAGTTTTATTTAAATTATCTTGATGTGTACCCAGAAAATGTATGTTTAAAGGAAAACGTGCATCTGATTTCAGAGACTCAGAATAGATACTTCTAGACTTCTCTTTGCCCACAAGGGAATATGACAGGAACATTTCATTTCAGTATTACTTTATTAAGTAAGAGCTGATACAGAAAATGAGTAGTGCCCTGTAATTTGAAATGCACGTTTTCTAACCTTTGAAACAAACTGTGGAAAGCTCTCCATGTATATCTGTTCTTGGGCTGAGCTAGAGTGGATATTTTTTGTCACCTATTTCTGGTGTCCTGGCAGTATTTTTCCTTATCAAACCCATAAGTCGTGTCATATCTATTTCTGTTCTTTCATTGAATCAGTCAAGGTTGTGGGTTTGGACTTTTTTTTTTTTTTCATTAGCTGTTTTACACTGTCACTTCTATTCCTGACATTTGTATTTCTAGAAGAATTTGTGTGACATTTTTGCATGCTTAGCACCTGCAAAAATTGGAATTTATGAGCTTGCTTTGCATACAGCAACCATCTACATCTCTGATGTTCACTAATTGAACTTGGAGCATGTAAGCAATCTTAGCACAGACAGTCCAAAAGGGGATGTGAAAGTCAAAGTAGGCATTGCAGGACTTTGTCTGGACAAGCATTTTAAGGGCTGTTTTGGACATGCTGCTGCAAAAGCTATTTTAGTAGGGTGGAAAAGCACAACCAACTACCTTGTTCTTTTGCATTGTTCATGGCTTCCCTTCTGAAAGTGGGTGTGAATGGCAGCCACCATCTCAGGGCTGGTGGGTTAAGAAGGATCTGTCTCAGAAACCTGAAGTTCTCTGCCACTCAGGGCAATAGGACTATTTTCCAAAATTTAGGAAAATTGAAAACCATAGGATTATATGCGTAAAATGCCTGGTTTGACTATTCTAGATTTATTTTTGTTTGTTTTTTATTATGCTTTTATTACGTTTTTCTAGATCAGTTAGAGGAGACAAAAGCATGTTCATGTTGCAAAGACTGACAATTCAGATTATGCGAAGGAGAAACGTGTAAGAAAAGCCTGGGAAGGATGGCAAGGATGCAGTGGGAACTGTGTGCTGCACAGATGTGGTGTGGGAACACCACATCTTTATTAAAAAGAAAACAAAACAAAGCATAGGAAATGTGTGTTTCATCCATACCGTCCTTATGCTCGGTTAGGAGGATGCCCTGCAATCCTCAGGCCACGCGTGTCAGGCTGATTGGGTCAAATTCTGCTGTGGAAGAGCAAAAATGGGAGAATAGGAGAGCAAGACAAGCATCTGTACCATAGATGCTCTATACTTCATGCTCTGACTCTGGCACAGGAATTACCTGGGGCATGGGTGTCCCCAGCATGCCTCATCCATGGCAGGCAGCAGAGCGGTGGTGCTTGCCTACATCAGTAGTTATCCCTGTGGCAAGAGTTTGTTTAAACTCACTGTTCCTTTGTCAGCGATTCTGTTGCAGTACTGAAAAGAAGCTGAAAATTAGTGTGTCTATATTGCTAGAGTTCCTGGGTCTTTCTTATAGAAAAATACACCTGTTAGGAGAAAAAAATTTCAAGTTTTATAAATGGTGTTGTATCCATAGCTTGAGGCTGCACCAACAACACCACCCACATGAGAAATTTTAGCTCTCCATTCTCGAGTTTGCTAAATGTAACTAGGCTGACTGGGTTCCTCTTCTTCATTCAAGGTTTTTGGGTAGGAATTTCAGCTAATATAAATGTCCCTCCTGAGTCAGATTAGGTCTCACTATCTAATCTAACTTGAATATTGAAATTACTTGGATTTTTTTCTCCTTTTTCTTTTCAATTTTCTTTTCTTTCCAAACTGTTGCGTTTGGGAATTTTTCAGTTGTGGAAAATACTTCTCTGCATAAGTAGATGGTGGAAATTCTAAGTGTTCCAAGTTTGTTTTCAGACTGACTTAAAAAGTAAGTACAGTAAACATTTCAAAATATGCTCCATAGTACAAATTGCAAAAGAACACCTACCAATTGATATGGTAGCATTGAAAAATTTCGTTTTTCTTGGATGTTGTGAAATAAAACAAAATAATTTATAAAATTTAAATAAATCTAATTCAAAAATAAAGATTAAAATAAATTAAAAATAAACCCTGATGGATCAAGTGAAATATTTTTACTTTAATTAAAACATTTTGATATTTGCAAAATAAATATTTAGACATAAGTGTCGTAGATAGGAATTAGACTGTCTTTATAAAAGTTTATTTTAGAACATTTTTAAATGCTGTCAAAATTGTCATGGTGGACTTTTTATCATTTTCTTTTTTTTTTTCCCCAAAGTGGAATGTTCTGCTGAAAATCTGTTTTTCTTTCATGCACTACTTCAGACCAAAAAGTATCTAATGCCAACACATCAATTTAGTGCTATATTTAGTGCAGTTCAGTCACTTACTGAATTCTTCTCACCTTACTCATGGCATGCCCCTGCTGAGGTCAAGGGTTGAATTTGAGCAGTCAAGCAAACAGATTTTGACCATTTTTTAAGTTCCTGGATAAAGATCCCAAACTATCTGGATATGAGAGACCCAGATGAGTCACAAGAAATGATGCCTCATTGCAAATGAAAGAGAAGTGACCCCCCAAGTTACATGAAAAAATTAGTGCACTAATTACTATGTTTGTTGTACAGTGATGCAAACCTTCTTTTTACTTCCAATCGGGTATATCAAACCTATGTAACTGGGAGTAGGATATGGCTTTTGTTGTGGATGTTACCAAGTACCAATGCCTATGTGGATGTGCCTTTTCTGGTTTGGTATTGCCAAATTAAGTGTCAGTTTGTGAAATATTTACTCTATCTGCAGAGCAGATGGACTGGAAATGTTCGTGTGAGTAAATATTTGCCATATATGCGCTGCACAATCTGGCTGCATCCTTGCTTTTACTATATAGTTTATGCTTTTTAAACAGCAATGAAGAAACCTCAAAAGATTCAAAGGTTCATTTGGATTCTCATAAACACCAAAAGCTTGGATGCTTTCCTTTGCCTCTTGGGGTTTTACAATTTCTACAGGAAATTCAGTGAAAGCACTTTCTGTTGCATTGTCATTCAGAATTCTAGTTCTCCTTCCATCTAGGTGCAGAAAAAATGGGATAACTGCAAGTTAACATGAACATTCACTGAATATATTTAGACTCCAATACATAGTACCATTTACATTTGGGTCAAGTATGATGTTTAAGATAGACAATCCCATTTTTACCTAAAAAATCTCATCTGGTTTTAGTGTGGTTTTTGGTTTTGTTTTTTAAATACCTAATTCTGCTCAAGACCCTATATAAGAGAAGTTGCATTTGGCTACTGTCAGTTGAATATGTCGTCTACAAACTCATTTACCTTCTCTTTTGCTAGAGGAGGAGAGTTTCAAAGCACATTCACCACAAGAAAGAGGAGAGAAATAGGAAAGCATTGGGGTATTTTTTAATTATACTTTAAAATTATTTTAGTCTGAGGATTTATTAAAAGGAGAAGAAAACCCCCTAAAGTTCTGAAGGAATATTAACATAACATGCCTATAACTCAAGCTGTGTTTAATGAGAGGCGCTGTTTTTTTCTGCCGTGAGGGCTACAGTCCAATGAGTGATAGCTATGAAAGAGGTCACATACATATTCATCAAATTCGACATGCACATGTAAACTGGTTTTAATAGGCCATGACAGCAGAAGTTGTGTCAGGCAAATAGCTGCACATGTGCTCATTCCCTCGACTGGCATATTTAGCCATTATCACTCTGGTATCCATGGATGAAATATTAGCTTGTTAACTTAAGACCATCAGTTGTTGCTGATGCTTAGTGGCAACCAAAAAAGCACAGATTCCCTCTGCAACTTTATTATGTACGGAGCAAGCATTGAATTATTACAATTTCATTGTAATATTTCCATTTCCTCCCCTTATTTAGTATGGAGGATATTTTTAAGTGATAAATTGGAATGCAGCTACAATATAAATAAAGGGACTATTGATTCAAAAATACTCCGAGGATTGACCTCCCTGAATTTCTTACACTGTGCTTCTGACTGTACATTCAGAAGGGACAACATTGCTACAGCATTAATTTTTCCATGAGCACATAGCAGCGTGTTTGTGTGTTGGCACAAACACACAAAAATAAACCAAAGGAAAATATAGGCCTTCAGAACGCTCAGCACCGCAAGGGGTAAATGACCACACTCGGCCAGGTGTGAACCAGTTTATCCACTGGATCCCACTGGGTTGTTTTGCTGAAGGTGTGGCAGTTCAGTTAGTAGTTTACCTCTCTACTAGCACTAGAAGAAAGGTATGCTAGGTGTTCCTTTTCCCTTCTTTTAGGGGAATAGCCTCTTCCTAAACTAGGAATGTAGTGGTGAATGGCACCTCTGTACAGAAAACAGGCTTAGACAACAGCTTTGCATTTTGAGAAGCAAGGTGTGCTGTATTGTGGTCTTTTCCCCAAAGTGATGTTTTAAAACTACAGATTTTGTCTGACATGTGGGACTGGGCTATGACGTTGTGTTTGAAATAGAGCTCTAGACTGCCGCAGCAGCAAATGTACCCTTGTATGACACAAGAGGCATGCATTGCTTCATAGACCTGTCTTAGTGCTATATAGACGTTAAGTAACCTGAAGCGAGAGTTGAACAGAGAGAAAAACCTAAAAAAGCATTAAATCTTTTGTGCTCTAATTATGTATTCTGAGGTGCGAAAGCTTTGCTTTTCGGAAGTGGTTCCCTTGCATTTCTTGAAAAGCTTTTGCAGATATTGAGAGCTAGTGAAAGCAGATGTCAAGCTTGGACAAATTATAGTGTACTTGATTGTAATTTAAAAGTAATAAAACAAGTCAGCACTGAGAAACTCATCTCTGAAAAGAAGGAAGTAATTCCCTCTGTAAACAAGTCCCCCCCTTTCCATGTCAGATCAGAAGACATAGTTGCCTAGGTCACAAGGATAAAACCTGTAGGTGAACAAATGGGATGTGGAAGGTGGATTTCAAGCTATATGCTGTCAAAGAGTGCTGGCTCATGACATGATAGAGGAAAGAAGACAGGAATCTCAAAATAATTTTTAGATTTTCTTTTACAGAAGGACAGTTACTGTCTCCTTGGAGGCAGCACTTGCAAATTCCTGATGCATGCTCTTATTTAGGTCACAATTCCTCCTATACGTGGTCCATCCCCTAAAAAGCTCTTTATGCCAGGTCTGTTATGAAGTTGGCCAAGGCAGCCTTATTTCCTCAGAGACTTACTGTCCTCCCTGGAGGGAATATTCCCATAGCAAACCACAGCTTCAGTGAATAACACCAGAGTCTTCTGTGGAGTCGAGGTTGATGTCTATTTTAAGAAAGCACACCTCGTCTTCGTGATTTCAGATGCTGGCGCAGCTGGGAGTGCTATGGCCAGTTGAGAAACTGGTAAAACTGGACTCCTGGGGCAGATACATTCGTGAATAACTGCCTGTGCCTTTGCATGTCTTCTACTGCTTCTATTTCATGTGAGAACACAGATAAAGAATGGCACGCTATTAAGCATGCCAGCCAGCTTCAAAGAGAAATACTTAAGGAAAAGTACTGTGTTTCAGTTTTGTTGCACTAATTTGAAAATTGTATTCACAAAAGGTGACACGTTTTGAGGGGGTTCTCTGAATTAATTTGTTTCTGTCTTCTGAATTTGATAATGTCTGGCTCTGAGAGAAGCTCATTCTACAACAGAATAATAGGCAGTTTTTGGTTAGTCTTGCTCTAATCATCTGGAGTTGAACATGGCATTAGAACCTGAAATTGCAGGCATTACACTCTGACCAAAACATTGCTTAGCATTGAGTGTTGCTACTCCAGGAAGTTTTGACATCCAGATAAACAGACATTGTTTACTGCCAGTCTTCTTCATTTCTGAACTGGAAGATCCTGTTCCTTGCAGATCTGGAGATACAGGCTCTTGGTATACAGGTCACTGGCAGATCAGAGTTTCTGAGTCTGAAATCTTCCAGAGAGCACCTTTCTAGGCAGATCTGTAGGGAGAGTCTAGTGCAAGGGGTCATGTAGGCTCTCAAGCGCTGCTGGGCTATAAATGAGAATAATGTAGAAGCAGAGACATCGATGTTTGACACAAGTTAATCTTTTTCTGTTGCTCTATTTCATATTTGTTGATGTATCAAGTCTGATATCAAATATTTTGAAAGACCTGAGATTACTCCAGTATTAACTGTGCAAGGAGAAGTCTATCCTATAAAAAGACTTTATCTTTTTATTAAAAAATGCACTAAGTCATGGGAAAATATTCAAAATGAGGAATGATCTGATAAAAAACATGAGAGGCTTGGCTTTGGCTTATATGAACTTTTCTAAAAGAGAAGGGACGTGTTTGTATATTTCTTATCAAGCAGCTCCAGATTTATTTATATCAATCATTCCTGTAACATGATGTGGAATTAGCATTATGATTTAACTTTACATTGCAGCAACAAGCAAAATCGTTTTTGATCTTGTCTAGATAGAGGGAATGTTTTTGAGAAGTGCCCTACAATAGATGGGAGGACTGGCTGCTCTTTAACAATGCAGAGTGTAGTTTTTGGTTCATCTGGGTTTAGGAGCACAATTTTTCGTGGAAGTCAGAAGAAAGCTTTCCAAAACTTCCTAGTCCTATTCAGAAACCTGTCCCCAGAGCAGGATGAAATGGTTGCGGTCTTTGACATAGTGCAACATTTGAGGTTTTTCTTCAATTTTCTGACCTCAAATCAACTTCCTGTCTTAAACATGCAGTAAACACTTGAATTTCGTTCATTCCAGAAGGCAAATGCATCTGAGTTGCAAACAATGCTATTTATTTGATTTTTTTGTTTGTTTGCTTGTTTGGTTCTTTTCTGACAAGCTGTTAAGCCTCTCGATTTATTGATGTGATGAATTAATTCATCATGTGCATGTCTAGGGGACGAGGGGTGAGCTGGGGTCTCGGCATTTGCAACTGGAAGTCTGGTCAGTGGATGAGGCAGCAAGAGCTGATTGTTTGGTCATTTTTAGGTGTGTTTGAACAGAAATCAAGACATACAACAGGTTCATGGATAATATTTACAAATATGCATGCAGGTTAACTTACTGCAACTGTTCATCTGTTCCGTAACCTTGAGTCTGTGACCCAATGGTGATACCCTTGCAGCTTTGCCATATAATCCCACATTATTGGTGGGATGAAGGATCAAAAAGAAAAAAATACTGAGGTGATAAGGCCCGTACTTTACGTGCTATATATAGACGGATATCAGTATTTGTCAATTAGTTAGTTTTGAATTAAGTCCTCTGTTAGCCTGCTTATAGAAAAGATTTTATGCATTAGCAGATGGCAAAAGCATGTGAAATAAAACCTGTTTGTCTTGTTCTTTCTCCTTTCCTCTGAATCTCTTCTCCTTCAATTAAAAAACCTCATCTTCATCCTAAATTTTTAGAAAAAACCCTGTCAAGTGAGACTGCCTTTCTGTAACCATCTGCAGTACTCGTGTTCACCAAATGCCAGCCACACTGTCCCAAACACCTGACATGGCATTTCCTGAGGAATAAGCACAAAAAGGGAAATGAAGCCTCATGTGTTTCTCTTGCTTCCCTGGCCAACAGGAAAAGCCCTGTAAACCATTTCTGATTACTTTCCTGAGTTAGTAAAATGCAATTTGGCACACGGTTCCCTAGCGTTTATGGGGAGGGTTTTCCAATGACATGACATATAGAAGATGGTGTCTTGCATGTGTTTTTCCTTTCTCCCCTTCCTCACTGACTGCTGGGTCACTGTTGTCTGGTTGAACATACACAGCGTGTGCATTATTGAATTCATACTTCCTTGGCAAAGGAACCTCATACAGAAAGCTCACTCCATAAATAACCTAGGCTGTGTGTTTATTCTGCTCTGAAATGCTGTAAAAAATAAAAGGCTACCTATCAAAGCTGTTTGTCTAATAATGGAGGAAGGGGATGATATTGTAAACACTGTCCAAATGAATTGTAGTAACCAGAATAAATTGTGGTGGCTGTTACTGAGCGCTGAAACTGAATTCAGGCCTTTCTAAATGTATCACATGTGACTTTAATCCATTCCAGAGCCCAGGTCTCTTCCAGGCTTGGAAATTTGATGCTCTGAGGTGCTAAGCCCCCTCTATTGCTGCAGAAATCAATTGGGCAGCAGTCTGCTCAGGACCCCACAAAGGTGATCAGTCCATTGAGAGTCCAGTCCTCCAGGCCTGATCCTGCACAGTGTTTCTATCCACACTTAATTCTGGGCAAGGATATATCACCTTTTGCAGAAGGACCACTCACTTGTCTAAGTCAGCACATATATAGGGTTTACAGCATCGTGGCCTTTGTCTGGGTTCACTTTTCACATTGCTGGTTTCAAGTGCACCTGCCTTGTTCCACTCTACTTGAATAAGGACCCATTTCTCTTCTTAAAATTGGTGGTTTATCTCCTTTTTGTGGACAAAGATTCAAAGCACAGAACTTGTTGATAGTAAACGGTGCCTAGGGTTCAAAGAAATGTGTTTACAATGTATACAAGAGACCGTAGAGGATAAAGTTAAACTATATGCAGCCCAAACTGATTTTATGTGCAGGTTTCATCCAAGGGGTGCAGGAACATTAGGGTGGGGAAGAGGTGGAGGAAATAATAAGGCAAAACAAAACTGTTCTCGGACATCAATATTTGTTGCCTGAGATGGGGGTGAATCCTGCTTCAAACAGCCCTCTAGACGCCACCACTTAAGGGCCTGAAAAGGAGTTTTTGAGGTGACATTCAAACCTTTAATAGTAGGCAGTCGATTTTGACAATAATAATTTTCTCTCATGGCAGCCCAGCAACTCTGCTGCTCACTTACCTGTCCCCGGCAGCCTAGGCAGAGCAGTAACCTAATCCTATGAGTTTTAGGGCTGGGGGGCCAGAGGCAGTGCCTGCAGGTCTCTTCAGCCCATCCACAATTATACGGCTGGCAGAGGAGTGCCTCAGGTTGCACATTAGGCCCTTGCTGAGATTAGTAATTATAATATCAGTTTTCTCCAGATAGGTCTGACAGAATGGCACTGGTAGCAGAGGTGGCTCAAAGTTTAGTAAGTCTTAGGGAAAGTTTACTATCTCCTGCTGCTTTCTGTCCCACAAATTTGGCCTCTCTAATAACCAGGACCAGCTACAAACAGTAGGAATCCTTTTCAATCACTATTAGCAACACTTCGTTTCTGTCATATTTGACCCCGGGCAAGCTGCAGCCCAGCAAAGAGCATTGCCTGCAGAAAGTAACCAGACATCCAGGATTTACTCTGTGACAAATGACATTTTTAAAGGCCCTTAAAAAACACTGAGACAAATTCACAGCAGGACACTGGAAAGCCCTTTACCAACCTCCAAATGAGATAAGGTATAGCATAGCTCTTACTCAGTAGCATCTCATCTTTAGCTATTTCTTCTGTGTGACTTTACCTTTGCTGGTACCTCCAATAGGAAACTGCTGCTCCCCTTCAGTGTCTTAAAAGCATGATAAGGTTATTTATGTTATTTACTGAGAACTTTCCTAACACAAAGATGTCTTTCACCTAGATGTTTTCACTTGCAGCTCTTTCTGAGTAGTTCAGCAACCCTGTTTTCACTAGGGAAAAAATGAGGCCCAAGGAGGTTGTTACAGCCATTAAGTCAAGATCTAGTCTATTCCTTAACTTTAAAATAATTTTTTCGGTTCGTCATGAAACCAAATCTTTATTAAAATTTTGTTGTACCCAAGAAAGTAGACACAGTGGGATTTTTTTGCATGTTTAGTTTCGTGTCAAGATAGTCATACATTTGAGACTAGGTTGCTGACACCGGTGCCCAGGTAATTCACTTTTTTATGAATCTAAAATGAGTGCACCTGGAAAAGGCAATCATAGAGAGAAGAGAGCAGAACATCTCTGCCTGGATACAGGAGAAGAATAAATAGGAGATGTGCAGACTTCTCCTCTTTAGACACTGCCAACTTGGTAATTGTAAGCTAGACCTTGGATGCTCGGTGAGATCTGTAGGACAAAGATGAGGCTGTAGTATGCTAAATGTAATGAATGCACTAAAAAGTCAGGAGAAAATGTGACAAGACAGATAATGCAGGGCTTTTGTTGCCACAGCTTTGTAATTGCTCTTCCCAGCTGTTCTTCCTTATTTATTTTTATTTTCATCTTATTTCATTTTCTGTGATTTACAGAGAGGAAAAAACAGAAAAATATCTTGGCCAATTGTTTACAGCCATTCGGATCCAGCAGTCATCAGGGTCACTGATGTTCTCCTGTTCTCCTGCCCAGTGATGTGTGCAGGCAGGCCAGCAGCACTTGGGTCAGAGAGCTGCCGGGACGTGGCAGACCCTGCCCTGACTGGGAGAACTGCATCGTTTGCCCTTTCATGATAATTTTCTGCAATGCTCACAGTTGAAATTTGAACATATTCTGGAGGGTGTACTGGAGCTGCATCACAGCCTGTGCCCACAGGCCTGTTGTCTCTGTGACCTGGGAGCCTCCATGGAAGACAAGATGAGGGCTGCTCTCGCTAGTCTATGAATATATGCTCAGTGCATCCTTGCTTTAGTGACTCATGAGGCTCTTTGCTCAGTGCCAGGACTCCTATGAGCAAGTTGGGATGTGTATTGGTGACTGGAGACAGAAGGGAGGACTATGAACCCACTGAAGCAGTGCCATTCTTTTTGATCAAGGGCAAGAGGCTTCATTCAGTCCTACGTGCTTTCCTTGCACAGAGCCTTGCACTCCTACCTCTACATGCAAAATGAGAGTTTCATCACAGCTGCTAGTCTTCTGTGTTCCGTACAGTTTACATCTTCCTTGGCAAACTAGTTGTTTGCACATTCCACTTCCAGTCACCCACCTAGCACCAATGGGTGGGGAGAACAGGCCTGGTGCACTCACATGCAGCACAGAACGGCTAAAGGCTGGATGCCCTCTCAGCTCTGTAATGGACCTTACCAGAATTTGGGATTAGGTGAACGAATACCCATGCAAGGTGCAAGAATTGTACTTCTCAGTCACTGATGTAATTATAAGTGTGTGTTCAAAGGTTTCACACAATGATTACCACTTGCAGTAGATACCTGTAAGAGCATAGGAGAGGAAAAAGCAACCAACTTGGAGAATTGCTGTGTCTTTTCAGGCCTGAAAGTGAGCATTCTCTAGATCCACAACTTGGCATTTTACTGAAGACTCAGCTAGACTGATCAAAAAAGAGCTAGACTGATCAAAAAGACTAAGTTAGACTGTGATGAGGGACCAAGTACTACACGCATTGTGCTCTGTGAGATTGTCTTCTAGACTTTGATATGCTCATAATTTACAGCGAGTAGCCTAAGAAGGGCCAGCTTTGTTGCTGGGATTGTATACACTGAATTGAAAGTATTTTCCAGACATCAAAATCTCCGTTAAGAGCACATTTAAGTTTGGGCTCATCTTCTTCCTTATACTTCCTGTTGAGGCATACAGCTTGAGTAAAAATAGCACAGCAGAGCTGAAATCCTCTCAGATGCTGGTGGGGTCCATGGTTTGTGCTAGGTTAGATCAGTCAAGAGAGCCTGAATCAAACAAAGCACACTGAGCATCTGGAACAAAGTGTATGGCCTACTACTGTCCCCACTCTACACCCTGCTCTCCCCACGTCAGAGGCTCTAGGCTGATACACTTCTTTAAACAGCAAAAGTTGTGCTATTGGGCAACCATCTTGGCTGAGGCAACCATGACCCCAGGCCAAGTATCGTATTATTGTGTTTCGTCAGGTTGTTTTTCAGCTGGCTGAAGTTCTCCAGCCATGCAGCATTATAAGCTCTCTGGCTGGGGCCACACATGAGGTGTGGGGGGGCACCCAGACACGTGCTCAGCATCATCACTGTTTCAAAGCCCAGGCAATGCCTGGTCTTTTAGTGTTCAAGCAGCTGAAGTCCACTTGCAGAAAAGGCGGGCTTTCCTTAGTTATTTCTTTTTTTTCCTCCTCCTTAATGCCATTAACTGATTTTCTTTCACTGTGGCTGAGGGTCTGGATTTCCGAATTCTGTCTCAGCCCAAAGGTACAGGATACTTCTAAAAACTTCTAAAGACTCAAGACAGTGCAATTAGTGACAAAGCCCACTTAAAACTTCAGCCTGGAAATTTACAGTGGAACCATGCTGATTCTGCAGCATGTGAGGCAGAAAAGACATCAAGAGAAGTCCAGTCCTGCTGAGGAGGAGAGGTATGTCTTGTGCTTAATGCGTGGAACAGGCATTCAGGAGCCAGAAGCCAAATTCGTGATTTCTCAAATTCCTTGCCTCAGCCTTGCTGCCTGTCCTTAGCATCGCCATATACTATCTGAACCGAGTTTTTGTGTGCCTGTGCAAAGCTGAATTTCCTTAAAAAGCCAAAATGCCTGACACAACCAAGCCCTGCTCCTGAAGTTGCCATCAATATGAAGTATCCCAGTTAAAGAGGGTAGCTGAATACTTACCCTTGAGTACAACTTTGTTTCTTGATCTAACCCACAATGTAGAAGTATTTTGGTCTTGTTGACTTGCTGCTGTGCTAATGCTCATTGTCATGGTTCATTTCTTTTTTGTGTGTTACCCTTGTGTGAAAATCTGCATCTTTACATTTCCAGTGACAGTCTGGTCCAGATTGAGTTAACATGAAGCTCTGAAGAGAAACAATGGGGCAGGCTGATATTAAAAGGAAGGGAAGAAGAGGTGACTCAAAGTTTAGAGAGTCTTAGAGAAAGTTTACTGTCTCCCATTGCTCTCCATTCGACAGAGTTGGCCCGTCTAAAACCAACACTGGCCAGCAGCAGTGGGAATCCTTTTCAATCACCATTAGCAACACTTTTATTTCCATCATACTTGACCACAGCAGGCTGCATCCCAGCGAAGAGCATTCCTTTCAGAAAGCCAGCAGACATTCAAGTGCAGCGGATTTACTGTGTGAAAACGGCATTTTTAGGGGCTTCTGAAAATGTTTAAATGAATGGTCTTTTTTTATTCTTTCTCACAGCTTGATTCTCAGCTTAGAAAGCCCTTCTTGCTAAACAATTTTAGAGTTTCCTACAGGAGCTTAGAAGTTAGGTCAACGTTCGCAATATAAATGTTCTGTTGCTGCTGTGAAGTTACACATTTCTTAAGGCCTCTATATTGTTAAAACAAATGTTTGTAGCTATTTTGTTCAGGGTGAATGAATTGGCATTAGCAACGCATATTTTCAAGACGACAAAGAATTCTGCAGTCTTTTCATTTTGATGAAGCTCTGCAGTAATGTTTGCAAGGTTTCTTGCTCTGACTGGCGGACAGCTTTCCATAGCACAACCCTATGCAAGTCGAAAAGAGCCAAAAAGAAAAATCGCCCCCAGTTTGGCCCTATTCCTAAATCTTTCCTTATCTCATTAATCAGGAGACTGGTTTCAAGGCAGAGGGAGCCAGTGAAGGGACATAAAGTGAAAGCTTATTTGTTGGAGGAAACTAATAAGAATAAAGTTAGTCTCCATTACAAATCATAGCTAAAGCAGAGTTACAAGGAACTGGACAAATTCAACTTGTAGTGCAGTGGAGTGCACTCCTTCACTCCCCAGACTCCCCTTCACTCCCCAGATCAGATTAAAGTGGTTCTGGGTTTGGTTCCTTTCCTGTGTAGAAATGCCTGGGCTCATGCCAGTTCTGGCTGGAATCAAAGGGAATCTCTCTTCTGCAGTGAGTTATGTGATGGGCAATTACGTGCAAATAACTATAAAAGTATGGGTTTTGTCAAGTTCCTGTAAAGTCGCTATTTATGTTCACAAACTTTTACTATCTTCTTCCCTGAAGCTGAAGGTTTCAGGAGCAGCTTGTGAACTTTTTGCCCTTCATAATTTATTTTTTCCTGAGCCCACTTTTAGGGGTATCACTGAACCAATGGCTGCCCCTATGATGGGATTTTCACACACTGATTCCAGTTAATCCCACATCCCTAAATTAATAGTCCAGTCAACAAAGACAATCTTTTAGAATTACTAGGGAGAAATGATCATAAATAGGCAGTTTTTCAGCCCACCTATAGGATGAATCATCTCCCTAAGTAGTTGTAGCTCGTTGTTAATCATGCAGGCTGGGTGAGTCATCCCCTAACTGAGATGCCACTGGTAAAATCAAGGTCAATCCAGGCCTGGGGCATTCCTGCCTAAAGCTGTTCTGGGCATTCAAAGCAGTGGGTACAAATTTGGCTTGGGTTAGTGTGAAAGCATAATGCAAAATGCAGTCTGAAAACCATGTGCTGTGGAACAGTTTGACATACTTCTGCTGCTCTCAGAGAATAAGTGTGGTAACACTTTGGGAGTCGTGAACATGATTTGAATATTGGGCTTTTTAATTGATCCCAGTCCCGATGAAGACAGACTTGACATTACATACTGTATGATCACTGGCACAGCAGGGGCAGTTAGGCAGAGGGGATTGAGTGGTGTGTTCATGAAAGACCTAATGGAAATTAAAGATAAAATGGTGCCTGCAGGAAATTATGCTCCCCCACACGTGGTCTGTTCTTTCTTATACCAAGAATATAGGGAATATTTAATGAACTGAATCTTAAGTCACTATACTGTGCTTCCCACTGCAACTATATGGTCTCCATTTTATACAATACCATATTTTTGATGGGCGAGCAAATTGGTTTCTTTTCTTTTGTTTTGTATTGCTGACATTAGCCAAGAGCTTACATTTTCGATTTCCTACAGTAGATTGTGCTTGTCCACTTTTGAAGAGTACAGAACAAAGGTGTATAAATATGTGTGTCAAGGGTGGCACTGTGGAAGATGGAGTTCAATAGTGCAGGTTCTGCTGCTTTTAAACTAGATTGAGGTGAATATTTACCTGACTGCCAGTTGTATTTTTTCTAGAAATCACTGCCCTACTAAGAGTTCTCATGTCCTTGTGCACTCTTAAATTATAATAATATTCAGTTAAAAGATATTTGGGCTGCGATACTGTATTTAAATGGCTGACTCATTCAAGTGCGCTACAGACTGTAAGTTAGAACTTCATTATAGATTGGCCAATTCAGACTGAAGGTGAAATGTGCTCAACAAGCATGAGTTTATCTTGTTTCTGCCAAGTAAAACCATTCTTGTTTTAATGATATTTTCCAGCGTAATGTCTATTATTAGGATGTAGGTGGGAAAGTGTGTGTCTCCTATTTTGGCAACAAAATCAGTAGCCGCTGGGTGCTGAGATGATTTGAAAGTGCAGCCAATGCAACGTTCACAGTGATCAAACTGGAGCTCTTGCTGCTATGTCAGCTGCCAAAGATACATAGTTAGAGACTTCATTCAGGGAGAATGAGGAAAATTCATACTCCCATGACATTAAGGAAAGAGAACAGCCAAAGCCCTTATTATGTGTTTCCTTTTTTCCGTTTCTTTGTATGTGTTTTTATCCTCCTTTGCTTTTCTCTGTGCCATAAGGGCTCTTTGTTTAAAAGATTTTGTAGGTGTTGGTAACAAAAGCAGCTGAACTTGTAGTTTGATCCATCCAACCAGCTTCCTCTGCCACTGACAGCTGTTCTTTCCTTTCAAACCCTCCAAAACCACTCTGACCTAAATGTTTCATTTTTAAAAAGTGAATCATCAGTCATAACCTTTGTAGTAAGGAGAAGATGCTTCTGAACAATAATTGCGAAATTTCATTGCATTCCTTTTAAAATGGTGTCTGTTGCTCTCTGTGTAGCAACTGTCCTTTTTCTGCACCTACCAGTCCTTCTTACTGTGGATCACCTTTTTCATCCTTTCTCAAAACATGCTTTGTCTTCCCTCTTATACCACATTCCCTGACTTTTACCATCTTGTTCCCATAGGCCTTTCCTGGTACCGCAGAAATTAATGGACATTTTGGCAATTTCTATGTCTATAACAAAGCCGGATGCTGGCTAAGTGCTGCTGCACCTGGACCAGTAGCAAATGTATCAGGTTGCCTATGAAACTCCATCATGATGGTGCTCTGCAGGAAAACCAGCACTGCTTTTGTCAGGTTAGCCAGGATGTACATCATTCCTAAAGAAGCAGTCGGGGCGTATGGAAAATTAAATCAAACTCCCAAGAGAAATTGGAGATTGGCTTCCTCCCAGTTCTGTTCCTTAGGCTGAGATCTTTAGCAGACACATGCTGGAGGAGGGATCAGGAAAGAAGAGAAAAGATGGAGTCGGAGAAAGGGATGGTCTAAATGAGGCAAAAGCTTAGCTTCCTCTGCAGTGGTTTCTAACTCTCTGAAAACCTCTTGCTTTCAGCTACTGAATGAGTACTCACTATTCCAATTTCTACTTTTTTTTCTTTCATTGAAGCATAAATATCAGTCTGTCCTGGTAAGGTAGTTTGAATTTTGGAATAGACAAAGGTTAAAAAGTTGTTTGGGAAACTTTACAATAATATATAAACAGCATGTCACCTGCCTTGTCTCCACACTGGAGAGCTGTGTTACAAAATCTCTACATGAACTGTTGGGTTAAGCTTCCTTTTTAGGTAAAATAAGATTGTCCATATAAACCAGACATGGCAAAGCAACTGGAATCTTAAAAAAAGAATCAGAGGCTGAGAAATGAAGGATCACAAGTCAGGGATTTGAAAAAATGTCTATACTCTGTCCTGGACTTATCTTGTGTAAGCACTTTAGTGATGCATTAGAAAGCCAGTAACTCTAAGCTTTTTCTTTTCAGTGGAAACCAGGAGGCATCTCCAAAGAGTGATTCTGCTCAGCTAAAACCTGAGTCAGCCTGTCCACATAAAACATCTCCCTTTGTTGATGATAAGGGAACCAAAGGGCAACTCATTTTCTACTTCTGGCATTTCAAGCAAATGCTTAAATTTGAAAAAGGTGAAATTGGTCCTCTATAAATAGTGTGGGGTTACAGTGTGTATGAATCTGTGGAGAGAAAATCTGACATTAGAACTAGTGACATGGAGGAAGGACTGGCACAGGAATGAAGTTGTACGTATGGAACAAAGGAAAGAGAAAAATTAATGGTAACCACCAATAGATGAGAGTGCTGGGCCCTTGGCAGAATCATCCGTGGTGACAGAAAGGAAGAACTATGGAACAAATGTCCCTGTCTTTAGCCATGTTCAGTACACAGTGGTAACAAGACAATGTTAGAAGCTGAGACTTAAGATTGCTTGGGAGGAGACAGCCAGGTCATCTCTAGGTGTACTGGAGACCGGGTTAGATAGACTACACGCAAACCTCTGTTTCTGAGAAGCTTGACAGATCAGGGATTTTTTTGCTTAAATTGTCTTGTTCACTGTCATTAATAATTTGCAGCCAAAGCAAACAAAAATAAAATAACTTTTCCATGTTAAAAAAACCCCCCTAAATAATTTTGTATTTTCTCTCAGATATTTGAGCAGGACCAGCAGGGCCATAGCAAGCCTTGGAAAGTTAGGGAATTTGTTTGCTAAGAGGCCGTTGCTCTCTCATTTGTTTATTGCTTCTTCTGACACCTTAAATACTTCCCATGTTGCTGAGGATTGTCTATAAATCTTGTATCTTGTACCAAATTAAGAAAACCATCTGTTGAAGAAAGTCTGTGTAAGGAGGCTTCCTGGAATGCAACATTGATGAAACTGCACCTCTACCATCATTTGAAGCCCTACTTCCTCTGCAGAGAAGGGGCCAAGATTGGTTTTCTGTTGAGCAGCACAGAGCTCCAGCGAATCTGTAATTTGCAAATGTCTGTTGATTGAATTTGTGTGTTAATGGTTATAAATATCTTCCTCCTTAAGCTATAAATCAGATTTTGTGGTATTAATTCATAGGAAATGATTAAAGCATCCCCAATAGGTAAAGATTTACAGGTTTAATATTAGCTGCTTGACTGGCATCTCATCTTGATGTTGTAGTGCCAGAAGACTGATTGGAGTGTGTTCATTTTTATGGAGTTTTTCTTCATTAATAACCAGTTTCTAACTCCATCAAACATGTGCAAGGGACACAGAGACAGTTATTTGTTCTGAACATGAGGGACTGTAGGTTAAATGTTTTCCTTCGTTTCACATTTGTTACAGTCTTGTATTTCAGCCTTAATCAGCAACTCACTGCTGGGAGTGAAACAGGAAAGCAGTCAGGTTATGTTCTTCATGGTGAGTTTCTGAAAAGTCAGGGAGGTCCACTATGAAGAGTCCACTGAGTTTTGGGTGGGTTTTTTTGTTTGTTTTTTTGTTTGTTTGTTTGTTTTTATTTTTTTATCTGAGCATGCAAAAATTATTTCCATTTTGAAGAACGTGCAGTCTTTTTTTAAAAAAATAATCCTCCTGGGGATTTGAAGACATGACAGCACAGACAACTGGATAACAATTCAGAGGATGTTTTCCTAGGTAGGATGCAGCAAAGAAGAAACAAAATGTTTTAAGATAATAGTTTGTGAAATAGCACCTGTGTATTGGAGAGGGTAGAGGGCAATGTTGCGAGGATCAGAGACATAGTAATTGGGTCTGGGAAGGTCCTGGATGGTCAGGAGAATATGGTTGGCTTGTCTTGGTATAAAATAAGAAGAACTTTGTTGAATGCTAGTTGAATTCCAGTGTTTTGGTGCCTGGATGTACATAACCTGGATATCTCTAAGCAACCACTTTTCTACAGCAAACAAGGCTGCGTAGGCATCTCAACTTTAACCTCCTCTTAAAAACAGACATTGCTGCAGAACTGTCTCCATGTTTAATCCAACTCTTTAGGCTAATAACAAACTTGAGGGTGCTCCCTTTGATTTTGATATAAACATTTTTCTTTTTTGGAAGGCACTGAACCTCTTGATCTCCT
The DNA here is from genome assembly GCA_013398015.1 of Oreocharis arfaki. Taxonomy (NCBI): domain Eukaryota; kingdom Metazoa; phylum Chordata; class Aves; order Passeriformes; family Paramythiidae; genus Oreocharis; species Oreocharis arfaki. Next base: position 289,853 of record VZRR01005607.1, on the reverse strand, counting down.
GAAAATGAGGTGCTTTTCTGATGTCATCTCTATCATATGGGTCACACTGCTATTCAGTGAACAGTGAGATCTCGATACTACTCATTTCTCACATTGCTCAAACCTAGTTCATTAGGTCACTTAGGGATGAGGTATGGTCAATTGTTATCCATCATGATGGAACATGGATCAAATCACTAGTTTCCAAAATGATACACAGATATAAAGGTCTGCCAAGATTTATCTGATCTTGAGAATTTTTCTTGCTTTGATTCAGCTATTAAGTCATGTTCAAAGAAGTTCACTAGTCAGAAACATATCATCACCTAATGGTATGACTGGCATGAGTCAATGCAGCCACACAGCCCCACTGTGCCTGAAGAGCTGTCCCTTTTCCTAGACTTGGTTCAAAATGCCTTTCTGTAAAAGGCAACAGTAGTGTCGTTGCCACTGCATCATGGTGTAGTTACTGGTGGAAGGGAAAGAGTCTTCATGACTGCCTTTATTTAAGAGATGTACATGGTATAAAAAGTTGTGGACTCTTCTGGTTTTCCTTCCAAGAAGCTTATGTGAAAGTGAATTATCACTACCGTAGAGAAACAGAAGTAGTGTAATATTAGGATGTTTATATTTTAAAGGTGATCCATGCACAGTGCCTGGAGGATCTTGTGATGAGATGTCACATCAAATAAGAAATACAATACTCAAATTCAGTTGTCATGAAAAGAAGGTTTTGCTTTGACTCTGTTCCAGCACTGAATCCATTCCAGAAAAAGTCTCAGTTTCAGAATTATTTTTATTTTGCTTTGAATGCAGTTCACATACATTAAATGAAAAAGAACTTTCATGTTGTGATTAGAGAAAGTAGCTCGAAGAACATTTTAATGCTACTTGCTCTTGCTTTTGAATTCATGTTCCAGAAATGTCTGTGTTGCTTGCTAAAGATCATAAAGCATCATCAACCTCTCCTTTGCCATGCATAATGAAAGCCAGGATTTCAGCAACACTGGAAAGAAGCTGTATTTACATTGCACAAAGGAAAACAGCTTTTTGGAAGACCAACATTAATCATGAACAGTATAGCAAATCACAATGTTTTCACAGCAAAACACAATCAAATGTTTTTATTCTAGCCAAAGAACCAGTTTTTGATTCTAAGAATAACACTCTTAATATTCAGAAGGCCTAAATTAAGTGCTGTTTACCCTTGGTTATTTCAATGATACTGTTTAATAGCAACTAGATGCTTCTTTGATAAATACGTTTTTCTTACAGTCTGAATGCAGTTTGAAAAGGTGTGTGAGGTTCCCAAGGATTTCCCCCTAGACAAGTCAAATACTTGCCACCTTTCTGTTTGATCAATTGATTCCAGTTTTTAATCCATCAAAAATGGTTTGATGCAGAAGTTGCATCTTCATGTCTTGAAACTCTACATTTCCTTCTCAACCTTCTTCCTTCACTATTCCCAAGAGAACACAGCTCCCATGCTTCTAACAATAATATAGATCATTAAATACAGACCTCCTGGGACAACTTCCTTGTGGTTCTCTTCTGATGTGATCTATGGGTATTTACACTAAAAATCTGTGACTGCTTGAAAAAAATGGGTTAGTATCACAGTGTTCCTGTTTCCTGGTCCATTGTTCTTCATATACCTAGGAAAATCCCATCCTACCTGACACTAATCTTTTTGGCATTGCCCTTTAATTGCTGCCACCCATCCGATCAAAACAGGGCAGAAGCTGCCAAGTTCTAGTGTTTCCTTGCTTTTTTCCTTGAAGAATGTCCTTGTCTGCTCATTCTTGAATGTTTTCTGTGCATCCATTTGTGACTATTTCCCAAGATAGTGAGTGCTCATAATTAGTGGTGCTTTTCAGCAGATTTAGGCCACTTCTCCATGATCACCTCTTTTCCCCTCTTTTCCAGTCATTCTTCTGTGATGGACAAATATATTTCACCACATAGTAATGTCCCTTGGCAGATTTGATCTCATTCTCTTAACGTGAATGTTTATAGATGATGGACTCAATGTGCCAGTTAAAACAGCTTTTGATTTTGCTTATCTGAAGCCAAAGTTCTTGGCCCCTTGTGGACAACCAAATTATGTGTAAAAAGATATTCAGCTCTGAATGAGATCACTAACATCTGTTGCTGCACGTAACATTTAATCTTCAAACACCATCGACAACAAAAATCAGGCAACCAAAAATGCAGAAGTGGAGAAGTATGGGTGCTGTGACTGCAGCTTCAATTGTTCTTAACTGCTGCCATGCCTTTTGCACACAGTGGCCTTCTCCTCTCAGCTACAGTAACCTGCCCTCAGGAGACCCTAAGGATTATACAAGCAAAGTGAAAAAAAAACCTTTCTGAGAGCAACCTAAAATGCAGCCACTCCCCAGTCATCCTCTGGGCACTTTGTTTCCAGCAGAATGCAAGGGTGGAAAGGCGGTAAGTGAGAGAGATACTGAAGTGGTCAGGAGTGTTTATTAAATAGTCTCTGATATATGGAGATTAACCTGACTTTTATGGTAAAATTAGCTCTTAATCACTCTAGTTGTTCCTGATAGTATCCAAATACAATTGTGTATCTCCTTTTCTTTGTGATACTCCTGAGACAAAAAAGATGATTGCAATTTTCTAATTGTCCTGAAGAACAGAAAGTATCAGCCATACCTTCAGGTGTTCTTTGCATTTGTCATTGAGACATATCTTGACAAATTTGTTTTTCTTTTCCTTTCTCTATTCTGAGACCTATGGTGTCTTCTGGATCAGGATCTGAATAAGGTATCTAGGCTTTACACAACTTTTTAAAATGCTTGGACCCCCACTCTAGGGTTTTTTCAGAAAGCTTGGGAAGAGCCCTGCTTCTAGATAAATGTATTTTTTCCTTTTCTGGATGGCAGATGACCTTGGCTTGTTCACAGAACTGTTCAATGTTACTGGAGTCTGATAATCTTAGCCAACTGAGTCACAACACTGTGTAGTCATGAATTCTTGGTAACTTAGCTGAAACCTCACAAATTCACTTTACTGTTTTTCTTAATCATAGGGATTTTCCCATGATTCACTGAGTACTCTGTCAGACTTACATTTGTTGTGCTCCACTGACATGTCTTGAAGCTATGCTGCTTTTTAAATACAGGTTAAAAATAACATGGCAATGATAATGGGAATAATATAACATACTGATGAAATAAAGTAAATTAAAGTTTAGTGCTAGCAGTAGAAGTTAGTTATGACATTTTTGTTTTATTTTTCTGTCTTCTAGAGTTTGAAGTCCATGAAGAAGGAAATGTTTATGGAATTCTGTTTTATAACAATGCTGTTGTAAATGTACCTGCTGATCTGGTGCCATTATGTTCAAATGAGCATAATGAAATCAAATCAGTATCTTCTTCCTTGTCCCAAGCAAGTTCTGGAGATAATGATTTTGGCTGAGATGGCTGTGAAAACGTGGATGCGCAAATCAGTGCTAGGGTCCCATGCTATGATGGCACTGGGGAGACAGGGAGATACCTGCCTTCTCCTCCTCTTCCTGCCTCTTGTACTTGCAGAGATGTGGTCCTGTGCTGGGAACTCTTCTTATAGGGCTGCTTCCATGTGGCAGACCCCCCGACTTCTCTTTCAGTTCAGCTAACCCAAAGTCAAACTGGAGGGAGGAAAAGATGGTTCAATAGGTTCATAACAACATTCTTACGCCATCTCCTTGACTGCTCTGAATTTTCATAGATTTCACAGGAGTTCATCATAGTCTTGCGCAGGCTGTTCCATCAAATGGAAACTTGAGTCTCACATCTTTTCCAGGAGTCACGGTTAATGAACTTGCCCCAGGATTTCATACGTGATTTGCGTTCAGTACCTGTGGTTATACCCTTGCATTCCTTGCAGTGAAACAGATGTTTGTCATATGGTCCTAAACATATAAATCAACCCGGTCTTTCCAAGAGATTTGTGTGCCAAAGAATTCAATTATGGCTCTGAATGGGCCTGGGCCACAACGCTGTGAGACGAGCTTATTTAACAGGAATTCTAGAGTGTTTGGCACATTATGTTTACCAGGGTGAGGGAAACAGGAATGAAGTGCAGTCCTGGAAAGAGAACTGTCATGCAGATGACTCACTGCAATTAAACACTTTGAGAAAATATGGTCTCTAAATGTTATGTCTACAACTAATTAACTTTATTTATTGTAGGACCTATAGAAATACAGAAACTGTGAAGTTTAGGGAAAATTAAATTAGGTTTTCAAACAAATGCCAGGCTGCCCAGCATTCCTTTTTTTTTTGAAAAAACTCCAAAAATGTCTTTTCCAAGTAAAGTGAAATATGCTAAAATGCAAATGTTGGTGCGTTTCAAGAAGGAAATTCAGTCGCTGACTCAAACCTTGCTTTAAAAAATTGAAATGTTAAAATCATTCAGGTTTCAAACTGAAAAGTAGGCTCATATATACACAGACTTTATTTAATCAGAAGCTTTGACATTTCTACTTTAATCCCCTTCTCCTGACAGTGTATTTTCCCCCACTGAAATATGCACAACTTACAGAGTGTACTCACACTCGAATAGGCATACTTGCACTAGAGCTGACAGATTTCGTTCCAGTTGTGACTATGTATGTATATATGTATGTGTCATACAATAAATTATGATTTTTTTCCCCACTTTGTTGCTAATGTCTCAATATTGTTTGAGTATACTTGCATAAGAATTGATACCACTAGAGACTTGATGCTATGTGCTCTTGATTATAAAGATAAAGATTAGGATTCAAGTTACTGAATGAAAATACTGTGATCTTCAGTGCAGTGTGTGTAGGAACAACAAATAAAGCCAAGTGATGCCTCACTGATGCCCAGTGATAGAATAGGCCATATGTTCTTTGCCTAAGGATTTTGATGATTTTTTAATTGCATCAAAAGACAAAAGAGAGGAGAGAGGAGATGGATGTACCCTCTCTTTACAGTGGATGGGTATCTGAAGAGCCAAATCCTCTATGGGACAACAAAAATAACGCCTTTCCAAGTAGGTCTTAGAAGACAATTTTTCTCTGCAAAAGCTACTGATCCTCATACAGCACTGAGGAAATAGATTGAGTAGTCAGGAAATTAGTGATCTTAGGCAAACTAACACTACATAGCACAATCCATTTCAACTTCAGATCTTGGAAAAGCTGTTTGAAGACTGACTTTATGAGCGAGAAGTGGGCTGGCGCTCTTTTTTCCTCATCAGGATAATGGTCCCTCCTCTTTGCAAGCAAAAACTTGCTCTGTGAAATCCTGCATCACTTGAAGAGCAGTCCAGGAAATCATGGCTTTGCTCACCAGCCAGCATGGCAATATGGACATATGAAGGGCAGGAACATCTTTCTTCAGCCTGGTCAGGACAGTGTCAGCGCAGCACTGAGTCTAAGCTCGCAGGGAGCCCTGCCAAGTGCCTTTGGGCTCCTTACTAGAGGAATTGCGCACAGGAGCCGGAAGCGGGAAGCCCTGAAGAAGTGCTGTGGCCAAAACTATAAAAATCAAGTCTAGGTCTGAATAAAGCACTTTGCTGACCAAATTTGGATTGTCACCAATTGCTTCTATTTAATGAGACCGTGTGGAAAGCAGTTCCTTACACTATTAAACTTCCGAAAGAGGGGGACCAGAGCCTCTAGGTCAGCGATTAACCAACTAGGATAATGAATTGTGTGTGAGACACTTCGGGGGATAGATATGATTCAGTTTGTGGAAAGAATGAGGTGTCATTTCGTTTTTTTAGGGATGTAACTTTGTAACTAATTTTTGTCTCTCCTTGCCAGCATAACGGTTTGAATGTTAATTTAATTTTGCAGAATATCATTTATGTAAATGTAATTAGAAGGGAAACATGATCGGGAGATGCATAGCACCAAAGAAAATTTATTACTCCAAGGGGTATTGCTCTAATCATTCAACTGCAATATTGAGTTTCCCAAGATTTAATCTAAAAGCAATAAATTACAAAAGGCTAATGTCCTGCCCAACAAAAAGCTGTCATGAACCCAAGTTTCTGTGGGGAAAAAATTCAACTTCATTTCAGCAACAGGCTCTCCTCATTTACACATTCCTTTTATGATTCCAGTTGAGTCAAAGTAAAATGAATACAAATGTGAGAGTTCGAACACTTTTCCTTGAATATGTATGTGTGTCTGTTGGTGTTTGTAATAATCAGCAATTCAAGGCACTGGGACTCTGTTATCTCAGGCAAAATTAGGAATGCAGTCCCACAAAGATACCACTGCAAATTCTCCTCCCCACCTTCACATGACCCTTTGATTTAAGGGAAAGCAAACTTGAGTCTGATTAATTCCAGTGTCCATATGAAAGTCTGTTGCTAATGTGCTGTTGTCTTTGTTCTGCCAACAAAATGAATGAGAAGAAACAAGCTGTCCTTCTGCCTGTGTTAGTGACTGCAACCTCTGTGCTCCGTGAGAAACACTGTCCATGTGGGGAAGTCACCCTGTTGATTCTGATGGTCTGGATTTACTAAAGAGACAGTTTTGCAAGGTGGAATGAAAAAAAAAAAATCAAATAATATTGTGTGCTTACTTCTCAAAGCCCTTGAATAGCAGTTCTGCTGTTCAAGGAGCATCTCTACACTTGAGTAAACCTGCAAGAAAAGCTTGTCAGGAAATAAACAATAGCTAGGCAAAATAAAAATTGGTAAACTCCCTAATGTGTAGGCTAAAACACTGTTAAATGTTGGGGTTTTGTGGTGCAATTTAGTATGAAGGCTGATGCCAACATTACACTTCTCTAAGAAGTGGAGTAATTAGTACAGGAAATAGGTTTCTTATGTTTTATTTAGCCAAATTCATCTCTGGTTTAACTCCACTGTAGCCTGCATAAAATTTGTTCTTATTTCCCAATGTTTCTTTGTGTTATTCTTTATATCATGACCTTTAATTCACTGTGATTGTCTCTTATTTTAGGTAGGGGCCATAGTTCCTCTCTCAATTTGTTACTATCAATTATGTCATAAGTCTTTATTTTTTGGCTTGCAAAGTGAAACCCATCAGATCTGCAACGAGTTTTTACAAAGTACTCGTTGGCAGGTTTACAGATTCCCGCAGCTGTCCATGCAGGGCTGCAGCCTCAAAGGCATGGAGAAATAGAACTATGAGAGGCCTGGGGGAAAACGAAAGGAGTAGAGAAAAACAATTTTGTTAAAAGCAGGGAAGGAGGGCCTCAACATATGAACTGCTCATTTCCATGTAGAGGAAAAGTACATCTTAGGAGGATGGCTGAAAGCAGTAATGAGCGCTCCAGAGAATGAAATAAAGTGACTGAACTTGCTGGGATATGCAAACAAGCTCGTGAGGCTCAGAACCTGCTGCTCACCAGCAAAGTCAAGTCAATTATGAATACGATTATTGAAATCAAATCAGTATCTTCTTACTTGTCCCAAGCAAGTTCTGGAGATAATGATTTTAGCTGAGATGGCTGTGAGAACAGCCTGTTCTGTGTGGATGCACAGGTCAGTGCTAGGGTCCCATGCTATGATGGCACTGGGGAGACAGGGAGATACCTGCCTTCTCCTCCTCTTCCTGCCTCTTGTACTTGCAGAGATGTGGTCCTGTGCTGGGAACTCTTCTTATAGGGCTGCTTCCATGTGGCAGACCCCCCGACTTCTCTTTCAGTTCAGCTAACCCAAAGTCAAACTGGAGGGAGGAAAAGATGGTTCAATAGGTTCATAACAACATTCATACTCTTGGGCTTTTGGTCTGTAGGGTACTGGTGTGAAGCTGTTAAAGTTGTAATTCTCCACCCATGGCTGTTTAAGGAGGTCCAGATGTTTGCAGCAGAACATAGGACAAACTGCTGTGGGTACACCTAATTAACAGTCAACATGCATAGTACTAATCATCTCATCCTTGATTGTGTTCAAGTACAGCACAGATCAGGACAACCTGAACAGAAGGCTGCAGGTCTCTGCTGTATAATTGCATTGAGGATGTGTCACAGCCAGGGTTAGTTCCGTGGCTTTTTGAAGGCAGGTCAGCAGAGAAAGACAAAACTGCACAGTAATGGTGGGAAAGGTCCTGCCTTGGTGATGTTTCGGGTACACATACTGCAAGATGTAGTATAAGAGGCCTGAGATGTATTTTTAATTTCACAAGATGTAATTGGTCTAGTTGTGAAATAACGTCTAAGATTTTTATCTCCTTAGTTTTTGCATAATGCAGGAAGGGAAATCCTGCATCATGGAAAATATTTTTTGCCCCAAGTCAGGACTACCGTTCTATAATTCCTTAAGAGATATACATGAAGATTTTATGAGTCAAAGATGATCTTCCAAGATCATCATCATTTATTACAGTTCTTGTGTTTTTCATTCCAATGAGATTTATAATTATAAACTGGTAATTAAAGAGGCTCCACTCTGTAATTCCATAGGAATTCCACTGCGATCTGACATTAATTAGCAACCAATTATGAATTATTATATAAATTTTATGAAACCCACTAGTGTCTGAATACCTTCTTTCAGTTACAAGGAAATGTTAGAAGGAATTTTCCCTTTGTCAGATGGAGCCTTGTTACAGGTTGATCAATACTACCATGGGCTGCGAACGTTTACATGATGCAGCAACTACATGGATGGTCAGGTTCAACCTGGTAAGGTTTTGGAAGAATTTTTGTCCTCATCTTTCTTGTAAGAGGCATTTTTCTCACAGGATTTCAACCTTCTGTCACGTCAACAAGTGTGCATTCTTTGATGCTTAGATTTTATCTGACTTGTAATGGAAATCAGAGTGATATGGTACATTGCTTGATGGCTGATGCAAGCTCTCTCTCTTCCTTGAAAGTGTGTTTTAAATAATTACAGTGAATCAGGAAAAAGAGAAAAATAATCACAGGCTCCAGCGAGAATATCTGTGGGATAAAGAATATGTGACAGCAGGCTAAGGGGATAAACGTTCAAAATTCTGGCATTATTTCACCATCCACATTAAAGATCTGATATCTAATGAAATTTGTATGTCCCCGAAATCTGTCAGGTAAAATGCTACCTAGAGGTATATTGGTAATAAAACACCTGATTTATATGGATAATCAAGATTTAACACCTTTTTTTCCTTTCTTGTTTCTGCTTTTTAGAAATATCTTTTACTAGGGGTTTTTTTTTTGGGGGGGGGAGGGGGGTTGTTGGTTTTTTTTGCTGGTTTTTTTTGGGTTTTTTTTTGAGAACTTAGATCAGTTATCACCATTAAGCTTGTCAGACAGAAGTGGGGAGTGGGATAATATCCAAATCCATTACTTACAAAAACATGTAGAGAACAAGACACCTAAAAGAAGACAATTGGTTCTTTTTGCATGGATGAAATCATGAGGTAAGTTTTCAGTCTTTCCCTGCAGATTAATTTCCACCAACTCCACTAAACCTAATGAAAATCACATCTGTTCCTAAATATTTCTTAGCGCGCTTCTCTCTTACCTCTTTGCAGCTTCTCCCTATCATTTTCTTCAAATCTTTTGATCAAACATCCAAGACCTTTCCCAGGAAATGTGACTTCTGATCTGATTGAAGTTTGTACAGGTAACAGGTGATTTGTTAGTCATCTCCACATCCGTCTTCCATCATAAAGTGCCTCTGATCTGAGCACTAAGCTGTTCAGGAAGGTAAAAGTGTGGCTTATTTAGCAGACAAATTGTGTTGATTTTGGAGTCCCCACTGTTCCTCAGGGTCATTGTGGTTGCATGGATGTACATCATTTATCTTTCCATTTTTTCCCGTTTTACAGCAGGGAAATTTATGGAAGCAATCCTCTTATTTAAACTTAGACAAGTCCAACAGTCTTTACCAAGAGATTGTCCTGATGGTTGTGTTCTCCCTCATGGAAGGGACTGTACCTATTCTTCTATAAAATAGATGAGATTTCAGCTTGGAAATTCCCATTAAAATCTCATTCTGTTATGTTGCATCTAGCTTGTTATCAGGGTATCTTTGAACATCTTTGCCAGTAAGCCAGAGATATGTCACTGACAGCAAGGAGCAGAGCACAGCTTTAATGCAGGGAAACGTTATAAACTTGCTCGATCAGATCAGCGTCAGCAGTGACTCAGTCTACTTTGGTTGGACCCAGAGGGTACACATGAACTAAACTTGCCGCCTTTGCTTGTAACTATCCCTAAAAGGGATTAATTTTTTAAAATATGGCTTCAGGCATTTCAGATATTAATATGTTCTTTTGGTTCTGTGCCTCAGTAAGATTTAGAGGAGTTTGGAGAGCAGCTGGACGCTAAAGCTTTAGGAGATCCAGTGTCAAGGGCTCATAGTAACCAACATTCTGTCAGCAAATCCTAATGCTCTATGTTTAAAATTATGTTTTGTTATTTTTGCTTACCTTAATCTCAAACTTTGGTTTTTGTGTGTTTGCAGAGCAAGGCAAGCTCTTAAGGCTATAAAATTTGTCTCACTGCTTTTGTTTTAGTTCAATGTTGATTTGATTGCATTTGAAAGGGCAAATGAGAAAGGCAGGTATTATGTTTCAAGAAGAGAGTTATAGAAGTCTGAATTGCATCCGAAGTATATTTTACTCCTGATAATGAGAACTGGATGAACAGCATTTAAAAAAATATGAACCTGCCCCAACTACATCAGTTCAGATGTAACTGATCTAATGCAGTTTTCCAAAGAATAATTGATATTATATAACCATAACTGGCAGTTTATGTCGTGAAAGTGACACTTGACACTTTCCTGCTAACTGGTTTAGCATCATCAATTAAAACATCACTTGTGTAATGACATTTTAGTAACAAGTTTAATATCATAAATTATGACATCACCTTCTTTTATGGCATCAGGGTTGAATAAAAGGCTTTCTTTAGAAAAGTGAAAAACTAAAAAAAAATAGAGGAGGCCTTAACATTGCCTCTCATTTTGTCTTTATAAAAAGTACATACGTTGTATTCTTCTGGCCACTGTCCTCATTAGGGAGGATCTGAAAGCTGAAAAGCTACAAACAACGGTGAAACAAAAATTGAGATGAGGTTGCCTCAGATTAACACAGACAACCCCCCAGTAGATAGTAGTGTCCTTTGCATCATACCAATGAAAATCTTTGAGAAATGGAGAAGAAAACACGGGCATGCTCATGAAACCTGATGGACTCAATTATAGTACAGTAATATTTCCTGAGATGTGGTGTGAAAGTTCAAGATTGCATCATTACCCAACAGTCAGTGTTCTTTTACTTCATGGTCAGTGGTTTTGAAGTAATCCTTTTTATATTATTCTTCACTGAATGGTCCAATTTTGGTGCTGGAGTCTAGTATTCAGACTCTTCTGGACACTAGATTTTATGATGACTGTTACTGATTTGAGTCCTGAGTTGGCAAATGGCTCCATTTATTCATGTCTATTTAGGCTTATGGAACCAGACAGGAGCCAGACATGAATTGAGTTCAGAGGATTCCCAATTAGACGAATGTCTGCATGAATGTGTGTCTTTGTAGGATTAACTGCAAGGAGTCAAATATTGTCAGTATATCATGTTTTCAGAGCTGACTTTCTAAAGGCACATGGCATCACCTTCACTCTCTTCCTACCAAGGTCAATAAGTGTTATCAGTGACCACAGCCACAAGCAGAACAAGACATAACCAAGCATTTGCAAAATTTTTCCTGATTTTTTTTTTTTTTGAAGATGAATCTTTATTGTGCTGAACTCTACTGGGACTCTGTCCTGAGATAATGCTTATCTTCTAGTGCTTATACAGAAACGTAGCCTTGTACATGCAGATAGACCCTGTGAGTTCGTGTGCTTCCCCCATGTGTTGCTTTTATATCAGGTTCTTAGTTTGGGTTTCAAGGGTTTGAAAGAATCCTAGATAAGAAGTCAAATTCACTTTGTAAAAAACTGGACAACTGTGTGTATTGACTGGGGCAGAAACATTTTCCTGAACAATCCAGAGTAATTTCCCTTGCTAATTGCCAGACTGTAAATCCAGGATATGACAAATGGGTGCCACATGGCATCTGGGCAACTGCTCCATACTCTGGATCAAGTGTTCACTGCTCAAAAGATGCCCTAATTCCGGCAAGAAGGTGATAAATCAGTAAGTATGAAAACACTTCTTAAATTACACACAAAATTTTAAGGAAATCTATGCAAATTGACAGTGCATATCTTAGTGGTCTCCTGAGGATACCGTGATTTACCTACTCTCTTTTCTCAACATTTTTTCAAAAGTTTTTCTCCCCCATGAATATTTATGTCGATGCCTCATTTGCTGACTGAATTTCCACTCTACTGGAATTATGCTTCCCCATAGTACACGCAGGAAAGGTGAGCTGTTAGAGGTGAGAAAAAGAGACTCCATGACCTTTAGGAAATAGCAAGTGGCACTATTCTGTGAGGGGTTACTTATGGATTGGTTGGACACAATTACCAAAAAATTATTATCTCACTGCAACAATTAACTTATGGTAGATCAGAGTCCAAATCTCCAGAAACTCTGAACTTTCGCAAATTGGCTTTGCCCGTTGCCACTCTAAGGGGATGAGTAATTCTTAAAATAGGCGTGAGTGATAGAAACCACATAATTCAAGTTATGATTATAGACTTATTTACAGCTGGCATTTTTTTTTAAGTGAGTTGTAAATGTTAAGGTGCTAGATTCAATGCTTATAAATGTGTTTCCTTGGTGATAAAGCTTTCACTAAGCATGTTATCTATCTGTGTTCTCTTATATGCAGACAAGAAATGATTCACTCTGTGTGTTGTAAGTCTTGTGCTTTAAAATTGAATCCTCTATTGACTAATGGCTGAGAAACATAGAAATCAAATCCACAGCTGTTTTTTCTTAAAAGTGAAGTTTTGGCAAAAGCAGCGAAGGCTTTAGTGCATTAGAAAAGTGTGCATTTTTTAAAGTTGTTCCACTTCCTATTTTCTCTCTACAATACTCCCTGAAGTTAAGAGTTTTCTTGTGTTTTATTTTGCAGTTTCAGCAGAACAGGGCTTTGATTTTGCATGCCCCTCTACTGCCTACTAAATGCAAAGAAGATGTTAGTTTGTGGGGGTACACAAATTAAAGAAGTAAACACACAGAATGAAATCCTTCTGGGACAAAAAAGCAATTATCTGATGACTGAAACCATGATGGTTGGAAATCTCTTCAGTGGAGACATAGAAATTACTTGGAAAAGGTGAGGTGAGCCAGAAAGACTGAGCAAAAACCTCCATGCACTGACAAATAATGTCACTTACATCAGAATGAGAAATGCTGGCCCGGCTGATATCAATGGGAGTTTTACCCTTCTTCCCACTTAACCTTCTTTTGTAAGTAAGGTGAGGGCTAGTTGGGCCACTGGATATATGTGAGTAGTTACTTGGTCATCCCTGTTTTACTCTGGCCTCCTATAAAAGGATGCTCTTGCATGTTATCAGCTCCAGCACCCAAGAGATTAGAGGGGTTATAACACAGAAGAACAGGTAGATGCAAAAGATGCAAAGACAGAGGCCTGCTGCCAGTGAGACACCGCTGGTCCCAAAACACCCTCATCCTGGCACACATGACACGTCAGGCTTCGAGAGCTGTAAATGGCATGGGGTTATGTGCATTAATTGCATCATGAAGTAGTGGAGTCCCAAAGGAGACCTGGTCTCAGCTATGCTATAACTGGGACAAACAATTAATGAGAGGGCTTACAAAATCATTAGGCAGGACGGGAGCAGAGTATTAATCACCCATTCTCTGTGTTTGAGACTTGAGTTTAAATATACCCATTGTTTACATAAATAGTCTATGGATTGAAGAGGAATGGATCTGACTTTTCCTTAGCCCTATTGCCAGTTTCAGGGGTTGGCTTTTCTTTCCTTCTTTTTTGCATCAGCATGAGCTCTGAAACCCCTCTTATTACATAGAGGTCGTCAAAGACATTTAAATTTTCTTTTCATCTCTTATTTCAACTTTTGTTTCTATGGCTTAACTTTTTGACAGCTGGGTGTTGTAAAGTAAAACTGTTCTGTTCCCAGTGATCTTATCTTAATTTTTTAAAGTAACCTGCTGGTGACCTTGCATATGCAAAACCATTCTATACATTTTTTAAGAATGTTGTTTTGGGGGCTTCAGATAGAGTGAAGTTAATACAAGAACCCCTTCAAGTGGAATTGAGTTTCTGAAGCACAGTGAAGAGAGAAACCTTCTGACCCTGCAACTTTGAAAACCTCTTGTTGGCCACTTAGGAAAAATGAGCCAAATTCAGATCTCCTTTGCTACTTGTTTAGCCAGCCATAGCCCAGGCTGTAGCAGCTTTGTGGGAAAATGGGTTCCCTGGTGTGTGGTAATGACCCCACACAGGTTTGAGCTCTGTTATTGCAACAGATACAGGCTTTCTGGCAGCCCTAGATAAATTCCTGTGTCACTTATGAAAGCTCTCAAGGGCTGGCATTGCTTTTGGAGAAACCTTAGAGCATAAGGCCACCACACGGCAAGCCAGCGCTGCAGAAACCCATATGGAGACTCCCAAGGTTACAGACTGTAGGGATGGCTTGATGTGCTCTCTATCTCATGGGCATGAATCATGTAGGTTTGTGAGATACCTATTCATTGCTGGCTGGGCATGAACACAAATGTAAATATAAAGATCTTTCATGTCAGCCTCCACGAGGACTAATACCCTGCAGATGGCTCTGATTAGAGTCCTGAAGAGAGGAGGAAGTTGCAGTGCCTCGTAGAGCCCATATTGCTGCTTTTGGATTTGCTGCTATTGTTGTCTTAGCTTCGGAACAGCTTTTGCTGGACCTGTTGCCTAGATCCCGATTTTGGCATTGTTTTGTCTTCACTCACACTGTTTTGTCTCAATTTATCTTTGAAAATGTCCAGAAATGAAAGGGACACTACTTTGTCAATAGCGCAGGGGACAGACAGTTTGTCTGCTTCACTTTCAGTTGGCCTTGAAATTCCTCTTAATTAGTATCGTCATTAGATTCTCACTCATATCACCCACTCTCTCTGTTATGCTTAAATATACTACCTCCAAACATAATAAATCTGCAAAAATGTGCCTATTATTTTTCTTTCTAAATCCTGTCCAAAAAAAATGAACCATCAGTATAGTTCCGCTATAGGAACTGCTGATTTTGCCACTTAATTTTCTCCCCCTTCTTCCTATTTCCCTTTGTTTTTCCCCTTATCTCCAGGATACATAAACTCCTTGTCACTCTAACAGCTATGCAGCTGCCTGTCAAGGAATGTATGATAAAATTCCTACCATTGCCTACTCCCTATGCTCAGACAAGCATTAGGCCAAGATCTGCAAATGTGATTTGCTTGCCTTGATTTTACCCATTCCACGAAAATATTTTCAGTTTAAGAGGAGAAGACACACAGCACACCAGCTGCCCTCTAGCCTAGAAAATTCTTCTAGAGCATCTCCTTCCGAAAAAACACCTGCATTAGAACAAACAAATACAAGTGGATGGGAAAGAATTTAGTTTCACCTAAATTGTGTCTGGATTTAGTAGAGACCAGTTTCCTTTGTGAAAACTATCTGAAATGAAAATAAGTATTCCTCCTGTTTCATCCTTGTCCTAATTTATATTACTCAATAACGTTATTAATAGAAAAGGACAAGAGGACTTTGTAGGTTCCTGAAAGAATTTGAATAAGGCAGGTCCCCAGTCTTTTTATTTAAACATTTAAAAAGTGCAAGAACTGAAACATACATTATTGTCAGTATTTGATGTCGGTTTTGTCAATATTTCTGTATTTATTCTCAATTACAAAACTGACACATTTTTAGGTAGTATTTTCATTCGCGTTTTTTCCTTCCTCCAGGACGAAATATTTTAGAAAAGGCTTGTAGATCTGACAAACAAAGCAATAAACTAAATCAGATAAGGTGATGTTTACTTTTCTAGCAGGATGCTCTCCTAGCCATGGGTGATATTTTTAATTTTCTCACAATTGAGTTGCATAGTAAGCCCCTTTGAGGTCTTCCTCAGCCAGAGCCAAATATCCAAAGCAAATTCCTCCTTACCATTATAATGTGATACTTCATTCACGGTATATCTGTTTCTCAGAGCCTGATTATTAGTTAGGGATTATGAACTAGTTATATTTAAGACTCTGATTTGTTTTTTTTTTTAGACTTCCTCTTTGTCATTCCTCATTATTTGGTCTTCCTATAAAGATCTTTCAAGAGCACCTGAAATTCTACCAGACAAAAGAAGAACAATGGCAGGTGTTCAGGTGCTGTGAATACCCAGACATTCTGCTAACCTGTGGCTTTGCAGGGAGCGTTGTGAACACCAGTTTTGATTTTAAAATATTCTGTTGCTTTGGCATTGTTGGGGGTGGGGTGGAAGTGAACATTATGTCATTTTTTTATATATATCCATTGTACTTGCCTGGATTCTCCTTAGTTGATAAATCAAGCCTTCATTAACTAGAAGATATATATGCTAATAGATACATCAGTTAAACCAAGTTGAGCTGAAGTGTCTTATATAATAAAGCTTTGCATAAATTCTAATTCAAGGAATTTCATCAAAAAGCATAACAAGTAGCTAATCTGGGATAAAAATGTTTTTTATTTCAGAACCATGTTCTTCATAACATCCTTCACAGATGCTATAACATTATTTTACTCTTTAGAAAAATATCTAACAACATGATTGTCTCACACCAGGCATAATCCCAGTGGAAATTAAAATTGCATGCATTTTCTCATCACTCTTTATTTAACAACTGGGAGAGTTTTAATATTTGAAACTCAGCAAGAAAATTGTCTTGAAACACAGAGATTCCTTTGGGGTAATTTCACTTTTGTTTTGTGTGAAATTTAGCTGAGCAATTTTTTGCAGTAATGCAGATCTGTGGATTGAATGGCAGTTTACAGGACTCTCTATATGTGCTTCTCACCTAATATAGAAGAAAAAATCACAAGGAACATTCTAATAAAATAATTTGAATTGGCTGGCCTTTATTAATAAAGATGCTTTGTTTTAGATGTTTAATTGTTTTTTTTAAACTCATATCACTATGTTTAAAGGTCAACCTGAAAGTGACTGTGTTCCTGCATGAAAGGCAATACAGTTGTGACACTTCTCAATTTTCACTTTTTTTTTTTTCTGCAATCAAGAGGACATCTGGCATGCTCAAGACATCTAACATTGATGGGATTTGGTAATGTAGTTTTCCTGACTCAGAACAGCAGTAGCCGTAAGGATGGCTCATCTACAAAATGAGCTGCTTGTTTCCCATCAACAACTGAAGGACAAATGCTTGCAATGCAAAAGAACATTACAATAGGCTTTTGCAAGTGGTCATAGAAAAGTGACAATGGATTTAGTAGGATTGGTTCTATCAGCTAATTTCCGTTAGAACCTTTTTATTTTTGCCTGTAATCATCCCTTGGGAGATAGACTTGCTAGCAAGACGCCACTGGCTATCACACAGTGGCTTCCAATATTCATTATTGCTCATATCTCTTCTGCAGATTGAAGATTCAGAGGTCAATAAGCACCTTGCAGAAATACTCCGATCACATTCAGAGAATGAGATTGCTGCTCTGCCTTGCAGGGGCTGTCATTGCTTGTTTTCACATGTTCAACAGAGTAACACTGTCACTCTCATCGCTTTGCTTACACTCTTGATGTTTCCATCTTTAGCATTTCTGACATAGAGTGAGACCTGCCCGTCCTTATCAGGAATTTGGGGCCCTTCTCTTAAATGTTTCTGGCGAAGTCAAAACAGCCATGTCCAAGGCCTCTCTTTATGCAGAACTTTACACTGGAGTTGAAATTAGTGCCACTACGTTCAAACACTATTTACTTGTCAGTTTGGATGATTTCACACCGAATTATATGATTGGATGTTTCTTTATTTTTAGTATTTCACTCTTATTGTAATATTTTAATCCTTTTCTGTGTATCTTAATCACAGCATCTTTTTCTTCCATGAAATGTCTCACAGGAATTTAGTTTTCTAATTCTTCAACTGAAAAAGGGTATCTCAGGCCTCTGAGTTGTTTCAGGCATCAGATCTACCTCTCCACTGCAGCTTTAGCAAGACCAAACAGAAACAAAAATTACTTTAGTCCTATGCAGAGATACAAGTCAGTATTTGTCAGACCAGAACATTTGTTATCAGACTCCATTTCAGTGGCACAGTGGGAACCTGTGGGTGTTTTGCAAAAGTCAAGTTTTTCACTTTGTATTAGTATCAGAACTCTTAAAAAGTCAGAAGCTAATTCTGCTGTTTGTTTTGGTCTTTTCTCTGCACCTAAACTGAATACTAAGATTTCAGCAACCTGGTAGTGGATAGAAAGACCATGTTTCCGAAAGAAGAAGGTTATTGGTAGACTTGAGGTAATTTCTGACCACCCTTGTGATCTTCATGCCATGAACAGGGGCACTGAGGTTGTTGTCAGTTACTTGTGTGCAACCCAGGAGCACCTGGAGGGCCACTATAAACCTGTTATTGTCAAATCTCATATGGTTCAACCCACACAGTCACGTGTGCAATGCATGCCTTTGGAGCAAAGTTACTTCTACCTTTTGCCCAGGCAACAGGCTCTGCTAAGACAGGGGCTGATTTTACATTCTAAACTTTTGAAATTGAGTTTAAATTGGTTGGGGCCGGCATTGTCTTTGTTCTGTTTGTGCAGAACCCAGCACAGCAAACACCAGCCCATCTGGTTGTAATGTACAATGATGTTGTGGAAGACTAGATTTCCATATCAAAAATTACCTATTTCCTGAAAACTCCTGTCATCACCTTGTCCGTGCTCAGGATTTTGGTTTCTGGCAGTCATAGGTGAGTCTTAGGAGTGTCCACAATGCTCACTAGATTATTCATCTAGGCTGTCAGTTATTTCTGTTTACAGACCACCTTGGTTACCCTTTTAAATATTGCACCTCTCATAATTGCAATCTTCCAACCCTATCAAAATCATCATGATTATTTCCTAGTGTCTGTTACACCTGTATTAGCATGACTGAGACAGGTACATTAAAAGATTTCCCTATCATAATGCAGCCTGAATACCAGTATTTGAGGAACAAACAGTAATATTACTGATAGAAGTTGCCTGTGCTGTACAGCGTTTTTTTTTCTTATTCTCTTTCTATTTTAACAAGGGCAATCAATTTATTTCCACATTTTCTTGTGATATTTTGCCTTCTGGGTAAAGAGCTTCTTTTATCTCCTCTTCTCCCCCTTTTCCCATACCTTCTTCTGTGCTGGGAAGAGGGAATGTACATGTGATATCCCTTTCAGAAAATATATTCATCATATATTACAAGTATTTTCATTATGATGTATTAACATAATGCATCATCAGAGAACTGTCAGGGTGAAGATTTATTAGCCTTAAATAACTCATGATGAGACACTGAGGAACGGGTTGAGAGAATTTTTGTTTATTTTTCTAAATTAAGGACTTTTAAAGTAAGTTCTAAAATCTCTTACCTTTATGAAGTGGTAGAGCTAGGAAGGTCACAGAAAAGAGGACTTGGATATGAAACACCAGGACTCACAGAGTAAGAATATAATATTTTTTTCCCCTCAGGTAGATTCTATGAGTTATGCAAGTTTCAGTTTCCAGCATAGATGAGTGTTAGTGGGCAGCCAAAGTCATTTTAATCAGCCTGAACCAGACTTTATTGTTTATCCTTCAAAGAAAACCATCACCAAAGCATGAAGACTTGCGCTAAAATAGGCAAACTGTTAAAATGGTAGAAGAATTTTAGTACGAAAGTCCTTATACAGTTGTGTTCAGTGCACTTACCATAAACCTGAGAGCAATACCCTGAAACCAGGGAGAGCTTTTCAGCAGGTTTACACAGACTTTGGATCAAGCCCCTTCTTTGCATCATGTGGTGAAGCCATGAACTTGGCACATTTATAGCATTGTAACATAAAGCCATCTGTGTACAAGTACAAACTTTTCCTTATTGCCAAAGTGCTTAATGTAATTACAATCAGGCTTGCTTCTCCTCTGCTCAGTTCATCCATATGCTGAGATGGATGAAAACTTGCACGGGTAAAGAATTCCACAGCATCTGAGTTTGTGTGCTGCTTACAGCAGTGTGCATTGCTAACCTTGTAAATCTTAGGCACTTCTGCATTTTAGGAACACACATAAACTTATGAGATGTCTTACGGGAAAACTGCTAACAGAAATATGCCCAAAAAATTCAGCCTGGATTCTTTTCTTGCTAACGACGCAAGACACCTGGCTTAGGTGCTCAGTTGCCCTTGCTTCCCTGTGTAGTCCATTTGAAGTCAAGAGGTGTCACACAGTTTGGATTCCTAAGATGGGAATTGCTTTCAGGAGGCAACTTTTACTCTTTGCTGGATGGAAAATAAATGCAGAGTTCCTGCTCATGTTGTTCACCGCCTGAAGAATGTTGTATTAATCCTGGGTGTTGGCAAGCAGCTGCAAAGTAGTTGCTTCGTATGAAAATGCAATCTGTCTTGACTTCAACTGTGTTCAAATACAGTGTTATCCCATGACATTTATTGTATCCTTGCATTTCCTGTGTCGTGGTGTTTGCATGCAGTTTCTTTAATCTGAATGTTATATTGGTCAGTGTAAGTTAAATACCAAGGTTGGTTATAGGTTAATGAATGCATTGTGCTTGCTGCTGACTGACATAATTACTGATAGGTGGTACACTGAACTTGACCTTACAGCCCACAGACATGTACTTGACTTTATCAGTGGAAATAGTATATCCAAAAGGAATACTAACATTAAAAAGAAACATATGCAGTGGATGCATTAGCAGGCACAGGGAGTATGTTTTCAAGAAAAAAAAATTGCTGAAGGTAAAAGGCAGTTATGCCAGAAAAGTCCATAAATTTCTCATGCTGAAGGAAAATAATGATAAGCCACTTGATTTTGGCCAATTTCAGGAAGACAGTTTAGTTTATTACCTAAAATGTAGGTGTGAAATGATTGCCAAACTTACACAAGTTACCTCTACTCAAAATCCTTTATAAACTCAGCTGCTATGAATATAGGAAACACTTTGCTTCTTCCATAAGTCTCAGAATGGCTTAATCATGTATAATGGCACAGATACATTGGCTCAAGACAAATTTATTTTGAGATGTTATGAGAAATGGACATGCACAGATTCTTATAAAGCAAATGCACTTTGCAGATGCCAAATAACCAGTTTCTGCACTTAAAGAAGGCTTTGCTGGCTCTCCATTAGGATATATAAATACATGCTTATGGTTAAAAATGTAGTCCTCTGTATGGACACCATATCTCCATCTCAAATCCAGCAGGGATTTGCTGTTCTAAACTGAGATGTAAGAAAGGCAGAAGATTTTAACTAGTCAAAAACTGTATATCATGTACTCATGATCAACTAATCTTCTTAATGGAAGAAGGTGGGCCTGATCCTCTGTAGTGTCGAGGGGATGAGCTTGTAGGATCACCTTATGGAATTGAGGGGAGATTTGTGTTGGTATCTGTAGTCTGCTGATAATTATTAAATTTCTTAATTTTGTGATGCCAAAATAAAGGACTTCTGACCCATGCTGTGATTGTTAAGAGGCAAGTAAGTATTTTGTTTGGAGATTTCTATGGTATGTTGTCACATATGCTACGAATTAGAAGTTGAAGTGATTTTGGTGTGTAGATGTTGGAGGTATAAGGGGTATGCCCAAACTCCTGCCCCTCTGTGGGCAGGGTTTCACTCAAATTTAGTGTTAGTGATGGTGGTTGCTCAGATCACTAGTTAAAACTATCTTAGGTCAGTGCATTTTAAAGAAAAAATATTTTGGAGAGACCATATGAAATCTATCATGGAAAACCACTGATAACTCCACATCTTATTAGCTTCAATTAAGTATTTCCATAGGGAACCATGGAATTGTTTAAAGTCGTGATGACACACACACACTTTGTTCCATCCAAAGAAATAATCTGTTTTCCAGATTTCCCAATAGCCAAGCAATTTTGTTATTGTTTTTCTCTTTTCCTCCTTTTAAGAGAAATAATTTATAAGAATTTATCTTGGGCTTGCTACAGATTTAAAAGGAGAAAAACGGTTTCTTCTGTCCGAGTTTTAAATTATATGCATGACCAAAGATAAATATGTTTTTTATTTATGACTGTGGATAGATGCCAAACAAAGCCTTTCATATGACACACCGCTGCTGTAGTAGAGGAGCACTTAAAACAGTTCCAGCCAAGTTAGGCCCCAAGACTTTTCATGCAACTTCACGCAAAATGGTTAAGACCTTTCATTTATTATTTCTTTTCTTCTCTTTTGAACATCTTCAAAGGTTACAAGTGCAACATGCTTAGAGGATGCCAGGCTTCTTCCTGTCAAGCTGAGATGGTCTGAAAACCACATTGAAACATGGGGAAACTGCAGCTACCACAGATTGCAGATGGGCTTTTTCTTCACAGGCTGTAGATCTCTCCTGCACTTCCCTGCTTGGTTGGTAACAGTTAGATGAAGGTTATGGATGGAGGCTGGCAAAGCAAAGGATTGGTGTGCTGTTTTGAGACTGGGATGGATGGGCTTTGATAGGAATACTGCTGGATAGGAATACTTGTGCAGCTAATACAAACAATTTGTAATTGTCAGAGCTGAAAAGTAAAAACATGATTATAAACCATGCCTAGGATCAGCTTATGTCAGCCTTAAATGATTTAAAAGTCTAGTGTCTGGGGCTGCATCTTACTTGCCTGTGAAACTCCTTAAAGAAGACTTACAGAATGGTATAAGCATGTCTCTCTTGTGCATTTATTGTGAAAAGTAACCCTTTGTCTAGCTGACAGGAGACTGGTTTTTAGGACAGATGTGAAGCAAAGACTTCCAGATAAGTCAGAAAATACGGGATTTTCCAATTTAAATAGAATGAGACAATTGCCTGGTAACTATAACTCTTAGAAACTACTGTTTGTCCTCGTTTTACGCAGGCAGAGGCTCAGAATAGTTAGGTGCTGATGCATCTTGGGCACCTGATGGCTTTTGCCGTGCCAGGTTTAGAAGCTGTTTTTGGGGGGGATGTGAAGAAAGTCTGTAAAAGATGCAAACTTCTCTGAGAGAAGGGAAGTAGCAAAAGAAAGCATCCTCTGTTACCTAGAGCCTGCCATCATTATGCCTGACCCTATCTCATTATCCCCTGATACCTGTAGCAGATGATGACCTTTGATGACATGGCACAACAGTACTCAAAAGAGATGCCTTCCTTTTAGTTTTGGCTCCTGAATGCTAAATGTAGGGACTTCTTCTCCATGCTGTATCCAGTCTTCTTTTACTCAAACACATGTACAAAAATTAAAATGACACTAAGTACTGCTCAGCAACACTGTTTAGGTATGAGGTTGCATTTCTAATTTTGTTAAAAGAACCTGTGTCTTCCCATCACTTGAGAGTCAGGAGTAGGCTGGAAGCAACTAATTTACCATGTAATAAGATAGGTTCCTGTTGACACAATTCAAGGGCAAAACTATTAAGTCATTAGGGCTAATGTTGTAACATTCTGATACAAAGGCATGGCCAGGGCCTTTCAGATGTACCTCTGACCTTTTGAGGATTAGGTTTCTTCGCAGTTTATTTTTGGTATTTGGAATCTGTATTTTTTTTCCTTCTGCTTCACATGCATCGATCTTTGGTCTTGTGCAAGGTACAGCTTGGAGAGCAGGTTCTGCAGTCCTGATTTGTCACAGTTTTATCAAAGAAGATAAGAATTCATCACATTCTTAATCCTGCAATACTAAAACTACATCACATATTCCTTTGCTCATGGGACAGCTTCGCTCATGGGACTGCTGGTAGGAGGGAGTCAGGGAAACAGAGGTGGCTTTCAGTATTCTTCCACAAAATAAGGTGAGAATTGCTCAAAACAGTCTATCCAGATGTCATTTAAATAAATAGAGTGTACAAGTGTCTTGCTATAGCCCTCTGATATTTTGACTAAGTAACTTTTCTCAAATTTAGTAGTATTGCTAATAATCAGATGATTATTTCAACCATTGTGTTCTCCAGCCAGGCAGAAGCTCTGCACTTGTTTCACTTTATTTGTGAAGGCCGTTAAGTCCTATGCATGGAACTTATGACCAAAATGTTTTAGAGCATATAGATAACTTATATCAAGACCTGGGTATTGTTGCCAAAGCTACTCAAAATAACACATTTTTTATTTAACAAGGAAGGCTCTTTTTGCATGATGCTTTTGTTAGATGTATAGGAATATATTGCATGATGTGGAGAATTCAACAAAAAAAATCTGAAAATGTTTTAATTTATAATTTTTTTTTAAGCTTATCTTTCTTATGCATTTAGCTTGTCCTTTTGAATTGCTGTAAAGGGTTCCTTCTCTTGAGGAAGAATTAGCAGACCATTCTCTAGAAAGAACATTTGGGAAGCAAGGCATCCAATGAGTTTGTGGCAAGAAGCTGCAGAATGTTATATTTCATTAATTTCTGACATATTTTATTTTTGCATTCAGTCTTTTAAAATATGATGACGCTGAGGAGATGTATTTCACAAAGTTTTCTTTGATTTTATTTTATTTTTGCTTTCGATGACTTCAAATACAACAGTGATGGGAAAAAGGAAGGTGGAGTTAAAAAAAAATTCTGCTCTAAAAACTGTACATGCCAGCATAGGTCTGGAATGGATGCTCATGCCTGAATTAATAAACTCTGGCTGTGGAGGTTTCAAACATGAATTCTGACAGACCCTTCACTATGACAATACTAGTGGGAGTCACAATAATATCATCTGCTGCTGAACATCGCTAGTATGTGAGTACTGTTGTGCCAAAGGTTAATATGCCAGTTTTATTTCCTTCTCTCTACAGCTATAATTTAAATGAGTTGCACACATAAGTGATGTTATATGCATAGGGTTTTGCATTAAGTTTGCTATGTCAGATTTGTTTATAAAAATCATATTTTGAACCACTTGCCCAGGGGCTCCGTTCTGGGAAGCTGCAAGCTGATTTCTTTTAAAGAGGCAGTTTTCATTTTCCATGGATTTTCAATAGAGGTTTTGGAGCTCTGAACAGGGAGCTCAGTTTTAAATTTAGCACTTGCTCAGGTTTACAATTATGTGTAATTACTTAGCAACAGAGAGTCTAATCTAGTTTTACATGTGTGCCACATGACCCTTTCCATACCTTACTGGGATTGGAAGGGCCGCCTGCCTCTCTTGGGGAAAATTGCTTCCAACATTTTGGATACCGTTTACAATGTTTTTATTCCTATGCTGCAAAGTTAACATTGCCCATAAACCTAATAGTCACACAGTGGTTAATAAGGGGCAGAAAGTTTTATAGTCTTTTCTGCAGTTGTTAAAGTCTTGCTACTGTAGTTTAGTCCTAGCCACACAAAACCTATCAGTTGTGAAAAATAAGATGCTCTGTGTCAGTTTATTCTTGGAAACCAATGGAAAAGAGAACCTTTCTTGAGAATCTAGCTGAACGTAATGAACTTTGGGATTATTTAAATTGCTTGGCTTGTAATATAAACACTCGAGGGCTTGCCAGCAGTGTACCTTCAGGATGTGTGACTTTTCTAAAAAAATCATTTGGGATTTTTTTTCAGAATCCATTGCAATTAGTAGCACTATGGCAAAGGATGATTTATTAAATTGCCTTTCAGTGAGAGGAAATAGAATCCATTAATGATGTTTCACTCGTATTTTTAGTCAGGTTCAGCAAAAATAATTTTCTAGCTGTCTTTCTATGTTATGTAAACTAAGAGCATTCCCAGGGTACCAGCTGGATTGTCCTTTGGGCCTTGTAGACCTTCAGAATAGTTTTGACCTTCTCCTGCTAGAGGAGATGCTGATGTTCACAACTGCATCAGTGGAAATGAGGCACTACTCAAAGTTAGTGAGATTTCTAGACTCAGACCTGAACTGAAATGGGCTCAAATATAATTAGGGATTGGCTACTAGTACCTCTTGGGTTTACATTTATTCTTGTTCCTTTACCACCTTTACAAGGAGCAGGAAAGGCTAGAGCTGGGACAGAGTGGTCACTGGAAGGAGTGGCAGACAGGAACAGCTCTAGGAACAGTTCATGAATTTCTCTAAAAAGGAATTTCCTTTGCCTCTGTTAATAACTAAACAGTTACATTAAAAAAAAAATCCAGCCATTAATAATCCAGAATATTTTCTCAGAAGGTGCTTGTTCTGCTAGGATGTGGAAAACGGGTATAGAGATTAGTACACAGTAGTGAAGAGTTGGGGCAGAGAGAAATAAACAAATGCTTATTTGTTTCAAAATTGAAATACTATGGACACTGTAAGCATTTAAGAACAATGGTACTGCATGCTGTCTAATGGAGCAGAGTTCTAATTACTTGGCTGCTGTAACTGTACTTCAGTGCTTAAAATGTGATTTCCTTTAGATTTCATCTTCCACCTGCATTGCCTGGGATTGCAGATTGCTTTCTACTGCATTTCTAAAATGCATTTTTCCACAGATTACCAGTGCATACTTTGTTACTTATGTCCTAACATTGTTCTCGCATATCACCTCTGAGAAGAGGGTGGTGCATTATCTTGGATAAGTTTGGCGCTACCAACACACTGGGTTTGCATCCTCTGAAAATTGTGCAATCAATGGAGTAGGATTCTGTGGGGTTGGTGTTGAATTTAGCGGGACTTTTAAATGCAGGGAACAGATATTTTAACAATGATAGAAGTGAAGATTGTGTGGTGTTAGTGGTGGGCAGATGCTTTACGGAGAAGAGTCTGTGAACAGGGATAGAGCTCCACACTTACTTCCCTGTGCACTGTGCCAAAGTATTACCCAAATACCATGCTATAATCAAAGTCTAAAAAGGAAATGGTGCTATTCACTCAGTAATTTCTGACCTGTTGCATGACTGCACTACTGGATTAATTTTGAAGTACATATATGGGAGTACCCATGTAATTATCTGTCTAAAAATTTGGCACTGCCATTTCTGGGTTGGTTTTTAAAGAGTAGTTGCATGAAACTTTGTCAAGATGCTTAATACGCTGTGCCATGCTCTTCTTGGGCTAGATTGTTACTGGAAAAATAAACTTAGCATTGCAGTGGCTGCAATGCCTTCAAAGTCTGGCCAACTCAGTGCTCTGGATGTGATTCCGCACAACTGAAATTCCCGCAGGTGGCAGGCTGCATGCTAATGGAGTGGGAATGGGTAGGAAATAGCAGCAGGTCCCTGTGCCTAACCCTTCCGACACAGCCAGGCTTCCTTTCTCCCTGGGGATCTGCACACCTGGTCTGGTGCCAAATGCTTTCTGCTTAACCACAGGAGGAAGCCAGAACATCCTCCTCATGCCTTGGAGAAGCTGTGGGGAGACAGGGGAAGAACTCCTTCCCTCAGATGCTCCTGGACACCCTAGAACTATGTAGAGCCTTCAGCATGGGTCTGCCCCAAAGGTACAGTCTGCTGCTGTCTGATAGGCTGCTCCTATCAAGAAGCATTGCCCTGGAAAAGAGACTCGTCTTTGTGCAGTAAGTTTGTTCTCCTTGATCCCGAAACCACTGAAATCAACAGTGTTTTGAAGTCAATTTCCACTGATTTCCATGGTCTGGAGATTAGATTTCACTGCCTTTTCAACTCGGAATCTCAACAATTCCTTATTGCCTCACTCTGGGTATTTTTTCCCTGCTGCAGGATAAAAAAGATGCTATTTAACATGACGAGATCTAAATAACTGGGCACTGTGCATGGAAACTACACCTGTACTGTCAGCCCCATTTCACAGACAAGGAAGCTGTATCTGAAATCACACCTCCAAATTGCAGCAAAGCTGAGAACAGATTCAGCTTTCATTCTGTAGGTACCCTACTATCAGGAAATTTTTCAGCTTCATTTTAATTTGCAAATATTTCCAAACATCCTCCCTTATGCACAGTCTCTTCCAAATACAGCTGTGAACTCTTGAATTGCTGATGGGTTTTTTTTTCATTTTCTTTTCTTTGTTAGTTGCAGTTTTTAACAGTTTGTGAGTAAATCGATTATGGGTAAAAATATACTAATACGTAATTGAGCCTTTTAATTATTGTTCTGATTGAGATAGAATAGTACAGGGAAAATGCACTGGTATTTTCAATCTGAAATGGAGAATTTTTTTTCCAAAGCTGTGCTGACTTACAAACTTCAACACTCATAACTTTAACTAAGAATTAGGCTCCTTAAAAAGCAGACTGAGACCCTTTTCAGATTTTCCATTACCTGGGAAGTATCCTTTGTTCACTAACTAGTCAGGCAAGGCAGTTGGAGAACAATATTGTAAGTGACATTTTAGAATCATAGTTTTGCAGTATTTATCAACCACTGTATTTTCAGCTTGAAGGTACCAATGTTTTTGTGTCACGTAATAAATTACAGAATGTTTACATGCAATTAGGTATGTGCCTAAGGAGGAGAAAACACTGGGAAACAGGATTTTCCAGAGGCGGTAGCTAGTTCAGAGGCCCAGAGCCACTGCAGTAGCTGTTGTCAGGGAGGACTGAGTGGCAGTTCCAATTACCATTGTCTACGCAGGTTTCTCATAGGAAGATACAAGCTGTCACCATCCCTTGCCAATCACATGAGAACTGACCTAGGGAGAACATCAACTGAAGGTGAGTGTACATATCCAGTAAATCCAGTCCCCATTACATTAGCTTATTTTTAGGATTGTCCTGAAAAGACATTCAGCCTGTATCATAAAACCTTCCGCTGAGCAAAAAATACACAGAATGATGATGACTTTAAATTTGGGTTCTTGCCCTCTGGGGCATGAATTCATAGTGCTTCAGATATGATTTGATAATGTACTGAATGCTGAAAGAATAGAGAATCTCTAGATGAGTTCATAAAGGCAAAGCATTTCTGCAATGTCGGTACTCTCCTAATCAAAGGAAGCAAAATAAATTTTATTCTTAATTTTACTGCAAATGTTATACTTAATTTGCAGTGAAACCATGGTCTCTATTTAAGATATTTCTCAGAAACAGAACATTTAAAGTTTGCATGTAAATTTATGTTGCAACTGATACACCTTTCTCTGATTTTTTTCACCTTCTTCCATTGAATGTGTTAGAGTCTTGTTCATGAACAGAGTTTAGACAATATATGTGTCACAAGCAATGATGAATCAAAGAAAGAAAGCATCCAGAAAGGGAAGTTAACTAGGCAGGTAGGCCCTCATCAGCATCACATTCTGTTCCATAGCTACAATAACAATAATTGAGTCAGACACATGGATTTTAAGTGCCTCTTAAAGAGGAAAGTTAGGGAGAGACACAGTGGAAAGAAAATTATATACTGAAATGAAGCATCTCCGTTGTGCAACTGCCAACCTGCCTCTGTCAGCAGCCACAGCTGTTGCCTTTTCTTCTAAACTTAGCAGGGGATGGGTGAAGCTAAAGAAAAGCAGGGCAGGCACTTTAGCTGATAAGGAGGTGTCAGTCCAAGTCCCTCTGTGTAATCAAAGGAAACCTTAATAAGCTTGAACTCTTGAGAGAGAGGGGGGTTTTTTTGTGTGGATAGAAGTTCACTCCGGGGAGATGTGTGCCTGCCTTGTGGGATGCTCCTCAAGGCACTTTGTGCACCAGTTAACTTTTCTCCAGTTCTACTGTTTTGCTGCTTGTGTTTTGTCCATCTTGGACAGCACACTTGCTCAGTGTCATCTTTCCCTGTGAGTGAAGAAGAATATTTGTCCAAAAAAGGAGGAAAACTAGTCTCTGCTTCTGCTGCTGGTTGAATATGGTCTTCTAGCATTTGGTTCTCAACCCCAAAGTCAAACCTGGTGGATTCCAAATCTGGAGTGATGAGAAGTACAGGCTTGTTATATCAGAACTTGATGTCACTCATACCAGTTTTTAGTCAGAGTCTTGCTATACTCTCACTGACTTTGTGTGGTTGTTTTGGTTGTTTTTGGGGATTTTTTTACTCGTCAGCTTTTGACAGGATAAGACTAAGTATGAATATTAACTTTTTTTCCCCTTCCTTAGGGTTGTAGAAGAAAATGTGGAGACATGACGTGTCATTAAAAACAAATGCAAAGACTGAAACAAATAATCCATCATTTGTGATTTACTTTTTTCAGCATTTTTTTTAATGCAGTCTTAAGCTTAAAAGCCAGTTCTCTGCTCTTTGATCTGCTGCCTTGGGATGTTTGAGTGCTTTGTCTTTCCATGTGACAGTCCCCTGCCAGTGATGATTTGGGGAGGTGAACAAAATGCAGATGTAGATAATTTAAGACGTGTTCCTGCCCCTGTTCACGAAGTCTGAAGTAATCTGGGCCGTGGTCATGAAGGGTGTTTACGGTGCAAGGGTCTGTTGATGTAGCAGGCGAGGACTCTTCAAGGTCACAAAATCTGGTGTGGTTTTGCCCCTATAAGAAATAGTCCTGGGACAGAGTTACCTGCTGAGTATCTTTCACCTCAAAGGGATGCAGTTGACTTCAACACAGAAGTTGGGGGTGATTTAACGTGAGGTGTGGATAATCAGGAGAGAAATGGGAATATAATGGCCTGACAATAGAGATATAGCCCTGCGCTTATGGGCGAGCTTCACTGGGGATAAAACACTCTCTGCACCAAGCACGATAAAGCTTGTTGATAGTGAACTATCGTATGAGCCACTGACTGCAAAGAGAAGGTCCTATAGAAACAGGAAATATGGATGTTTCTGTCATATACAGAAAATTTGGCCTGGCCTGCATGCCAGATGATATCTTTCCATCTGGTGAAGCTGAGGATGCTGAGAATAAGGAAAGGAAGAAGAGGACCATACCCAAGTTAGATTTAGGCACAACGTGTAGTTGAATGAAATAGAATATTTCTCAAAAAATGATTGATGAAGGCTAGAGCTCATAACTCCTGCGGTAATTTTGTCACTTTTATCTTCAGGGTGGAGATCACTACATGCCAGGCTGCATTCCTTCATAGCATCTGAATCATTCTTATTGTCTCCACAAGCTGAAAATGAGAAACAGACTGGCAGGAAAGTTAAAATTTTCAAGGTGGAAAGAGCAAGGAATAGCCTGATTTGATTCTGTTTTGGTTCTTTTTTTTTAAGATTAAAAGTTCCTGTTGCATTTCTGCAGATAGTAATACACTGTATTTTATGATTCCTTTGTTTAAAACTAAACTATAGTTTCCTAGATTTTGAAGATAAGCTAGTGCACCTAAATAAAAGGGCTTTCTTCAGTGCTGATTATCCAGCCTGGCTTTCCATGAGCTGCATGAAGGAGAAATATTTCCAAGGCACCAGTGGTTGCCATATCCTGTATGCAAAAAGATTCCATAAATGTCTGAAAACAGATGGAATGCAACTTTGGAGGAATAAACGGATTTTTAATTTTCTGAACATTTTGGATTCCATCTGGTTGGAGTAACTAAGTGACCTACTAGAATACTTTTACCTTTCTTGTATAATAGATAGAAATACAGCTTGCATTGCTGTTGACTGACACATTCTCCCTTAGTTCATGGGGTTTATTTGCTCATACATTTGCTTATTTTTAATTCTTTTGCCTGTATGTCAGGGGATACCTGATGCACCTCTTCCCACACGACACATCTAAATGTTGGCCCTCTCTCAGGCCATGATTTATCCTTGCAGCTGGTAAGGAGAAGCTCTAAACCACCTGCCTAAGCCCACCTGGCAATAGTGGGAGTCTAAAGAGCTAGCATACCTTAGACTTATCTCCTTATTTTTTTATGCTTCAAGCATTGGCACACGGCAAAAAGAAAAATAAAATGCACTTAGTTTTCTGTCTTGATTAAAGACAAAGGATAAGAATGAGTAGAGGCTTTGTGTACAGGCACTAGTTAAGTGGATTATTTCTGTTTACTGTTTTTTGTTGCTGCCATTTAGAATGTTGTTAAATTAATAAGAGTAAATACATGTGTGTTTTTAAACAGGAAATGAGCACTTCTCTATGAATAGGAAATGCAGGCAACTTGAACTCACAAGAAAGAAGTCATAAAATACACTAGTTGATATAAAAAATTGATGACCTAGGTTTATGGAAAAGACCAGTTTTGTGCCTTTCACCTCAGTGAAAGTTAGAAACCAGATCTATTCACCCTCCTTGAGAGAGAAGATGGGTTTTTAAATCACTAATTTTAAGCCTGTACTTAAAGCTGCACTACTTACAAAGCTGATTATTTATGTTTGCCATATTGCCATTCAGAAAATTCTACTGAGAATAAGTATTTCCATGCTGATAAGTTCATAACTAATAGTTAGTAGGGTATTGACAATGTGTTTGGTATTAGCTTTCGTACTTTTTGGCACTTGGGAACATTTCTCAGGGTTCTTGCTATGAATATGGATAAAACATTCCAAAGAATGGGGAACAACATCCTTTTTTTTTTTTTTTTTTTTTTTTTTTTTGAGGGTTGCTAATGAGACTCTTTTCTACTTCTGGAACCAAGTATATTTGTGTTTCATTAAAAGCTGTTACATCTTAGGATCACAAGTTTCAGACTAGCACAAAGCCTGAAATCACTGAAAGTTTTCCCTTTTGCCTGACACATTACTGCTGTGTAAAAAGTGCTTTTGCTCAGTCCTTAATAGGACAAAATATAGCTTTTCCACTGTAAAAAACGTTTATATAAAACTCTGGTCACCATAACCCCATAATTCAAAGTAGGCTTGTTTCTTCTCCCTGAATTTTGTGATTATGAACTTTCTGAGGGCTGGCAAGAGTACACATGTGTTCAGCCAGCAAAACTCTGGACACGGTGCAGTCATGTTTTGAGTGTCTTTTGCTGGGGTTCAGAAATAAGCTTGCCTTGTATGGCATTGAGAGAATTAAATTCTCTTTTGCATTATACGCTTATGTAATTGCATTACTGTCTCTGAAGCCTTTTTGCCCCTATAAATGACGAAAACTGTTCTTACACAAATTTGGACTTGGGAGACGCATGTAAACCTTACACAGAATGCAAGTGGCTGAAAGACACAGCTGCCAGTGCCAAGGATTTGCTGTTTTGTGATTTTCTAAGAGTTTAGAGTTTTCCAAAGAGAAGTCTGTATCCTGCTAATAGTACTCATCACATGCTCTCTCATTTGTGTAATTGAGAAAATGACGAATATAATGAAAACAGCTCCATCTAAAAAAGTTCTCTATCCACAGTTAATAAAATAGTATCTACCCTCAGAGACCTGGAATTTCTCTTCAAATGCTTTTAGCTAAACAAAGCATTTTGTGTACCTACAGTAAATGTGATATTTATTTTTTCATTATTCATGAAACAACTTTAATGTCACTGCTGTTTTTCGTGGTAGGATGTTCAACTCCAGCATACCAGAGCTCATGCTGAGTTGTAGCTGAAGATGTCATTCACAATAAACATGAGCTGCTGTGACAATATGATGGCAGACGGTGAAGGATCTCTTTTCTTGTGCAAGGGCATGCATGTGTCTCTGTGTGTGAGAGAGAGAAGGAAAGATATTTGATTGTGTTTACAAGATTCATTCATGGCACAGCAGGTAGTAGTCACATTGTAATATTCACCTTAACATAGCTAATTTGATTTTCAACCTGGTTATCATGCATTTAAACATAATGATACATGAAAATATATGCTCCAGCAGTGCATTTTAAATAAGGTTGCACACTTTAAGTCAGAATATATTAGAGGAAAGCATTGATTTTTGCAATTGCAGGAGTCCTGGAAAGCACTACTCACTGTATGTTACAAAATTACCAAGAGGAAAGTGAATTCCAATGGATAAGTCTCAGGGACTGCCACCATTTCTGGGCTGAGCTCAACAGGATGGGTGTCTCCATATTTAGCATCTCTAAAGATGTACAAGTTTTTTCTATTTTAGAGCTTCACATACTAATGGAATTTCATTTCTGAGTTTCAGGTTGTCTTCTAACTGGAAAATGAAGAGTCAAAAAGTCCTGAGGCCTTTCTGCCCTTCTCACTGAAAGGAAAATGAACAGCCTGGTCGTAGGATGAATGTTGTCTTGGGTCACCATCAAGATGCTGACCTGCCTGAATGATGTGACACAAGGAGAGAGGTATGATGATGTTTGTCAAGAGCAGAGCCTCATTACTGCATCCCAGAGTAGTCAGAGAGATAAGGGGATCTATCAGCAATTTAATTATAGTCGTAACACACTAGCTTTCATGCGAGACAAAAAGGAATCTGCTGTTTGCACTGTGAGATTTCAAGCTCAATTTAAATTTAAAGAGAGTGGACGTGGTTGGGCATGATTTTGTGAATCACCTTCAGCACATTCGCACAAACAAAAGCTGGTATAATTCTCCTGAAGTTGATAGAGTTGAGCATGTTTATATGAATGGGGCATTTGGCCCAAATCCAGTTGGAGTCTTTGCACTATAACACCTCTGAATCTTCAGAGGTTTTCTTAGAGTCGTTAATATTGAGGCTGTATGAACCCAAGGTAATTATCCACGACTGCTTGAGCCTGGCCCAGGAATTGTTTCACAACATGTTTCTTCATTAGTAAAATATAATGGGAAAAAAAAAAAACCAGAAACAAACTGGAAACTAGAAAAATAAGGGTGCTAAAAGGAAAAGAGCGTGAAGAAAACAAACACAGTGGGGTGAGATCCTCTGATGGTGTAAATCAGTATCATCTTCTGTGAGGCTCTGCCAATTTACACCCTGTGATGCTCTGGCCCATGATTATTAGGAAAGTATGTTGTTGATATGCTCTATAATGGCTTTCATTACCAGCCCGTGCTAAAAGAAGCAGCTGGTGAAAGTTATGTTTATGTTCCACAGATGGATTGGCAATGGCAGACACATAGCTCTGTGTCTGGTAAACAGGTGTTTTACTTTATGCTTGCTAGCTAGCCATAAGAAGTCAGATTCTTAGTGAGGGGTGTAGGCAAAGAAGATCTGTTCGGTTGTTGAAAAGGAAGAAGCAATGCTTTCTGGTTGCACGTTATTTTCTTTTTAAATGGCGAGTAGTGTCCTGAAACCCATCCTGCTTTTTATCAGCATAATCTAAATGACCGGGAAGAAAAATTAGCAGAGGAACAAAAACTCCCAAACTGGTATTGAAATGGTACTATCTCATCTCCTTCCTTTCTTGCCCATTTTCGTCAGGAGAAGGAAGTACTTTGGCTTCAGACAAAGTAAAAACTGCTTATAATACAGTCAAAACTTTGTGCGCCAAAGGAGCAACTTTGCCAGTTAGAACAGGATGAGTTGAAATTTCAGCAGAGTTTATCTATGCCTTTGGTGGGAGGTGGAAATATGATCCTCATTTTAATAAGTAACAATTTGCAAAACAATTCTGACACCTTTAACTTAAATTTAACACTTATGTGACTAATGCAGAAGGAGAACTATTCCTCTTCATATCTCAAAATAAAGCATTTATTTTGACTGTGTTTATTAATTTCTGATTGCCCAGAAAAATAAAAAACGGCTGTGATGTTTTCTGATCTCTGAATGACAAGTACTTCTAGATGGCTGAATGGTGACATGTAAATTCCTTGGTGAATATCATTCTTTAAACTCTGAGAGTTTGAGAGCGTTTTCACAAATACCAAGTAGTAGGCTGAATATTCATTAATAACTAACATTATGAGTCATAGTGGTACAGATGCAGGACTTCTAGTTGCAAATCGGATTATCTTATTCTTTAAACAGCTCTAGGGAAAGCTCCTTAGTATGTAGTGCAAGGAGTAGTCTAAGGGAATAGAGGAGGCATTTACCTAAAACTTGCCCACACTGCTGTTGATCTTTCTGGCAGAGGGTTAAATGCATCCTGCTGAGTCCTTGGAACCAGCGGCCAAGGCAGGGACAAATGGTTCTCCATGACAAGAGATGACCTGGGGAGTGGGACGAGTAGCTGGGATGGCTGAAGAACCTGTGACAGGTTATCACGTCTGTTTTATTGAAACCAAACCTAAAGGGGCAGCAAACCTAAAAGGAATCAGCGCGCTATGTTGGGAAGGTGGCTGTTTAAATGAAGTGTGAGCAGCGCCTGGTTTTGAGCTTCTGTTGTAGACATAACATATGAAGGAATAGCGAGAGCAGCAGGTGTTGTTGAAATTTATGTGCGAGCAGCAAGCCCTAGCGGCAGCCCCACAGGAAGAGCAGTGACACTTACTGCAGCAGATGGTCTCAAGAATTATGAATGTGGGACCTATCCCCAGCTGCACCTATAACTTGGTCCTTCTCTAGCAGGAACAAACAAGGCGTTGACTCCAGAACCTGCACAGTCAAGTTGAGCAGCAAGACTGGTGGTGGTCAGGGCAACCAGCCACTCCAGCTCCACACTGAACCAGCCTGACCCAAGCTGTACATATTGATCTCTGAGCAGTGCCACTGGCTAGGAGAGATACATCTTGAACCAGTTGGGAATCCCAGAATAGAAGTACTGATAAAGGCTCATGAAGGAATTTAACTACCCAGACATCTGTTGAGTAACAAATACAGCTGAACATGCATCATCGCAGAGGTTCCTAAATTATAGTGAAGACAACTTTATGATCCAGAAAGTAGAGACTCCTGAGGAGAAGCCACCCTGGATCTACAGGAGTATATTAATGAAATTTGCAGATGAAACTTTGCAAGTGCATTAAAAATACAGCAGCATTGTGGTTTAGGATTAACTTTAGCAGAGTATGATATGTGTTTAGAACAGATAATTTTTCTCATCCATTTATTAATTTTTACAGTTTCACAAGTAAATGAAAGCTCAAGCCCACCTTCTCTTGTCTTTAAGGCTGTTTACATCATCCATGCATGCCAGATATTTGAGATCTACAGACTCTGAACTAATATACTTTGCAAACATCTCTCTTGGATAACACGCAGCTCATGAGAGAGACCAAGAGAATTACAAAAATTGATAGATAATAGCATTATGCCAGTTGCCTTCAAAAAGGCATATATGCAAGTGCATACCTATGCAGAAAGTAAATCATTTGAAACAAATGGTGAAGAGGATGAGGAATCTTAAGAAGCAGAAATATTGAAAAGATAATAATGAACAGCAAGTAAAGCATGAGTTTTCAATAAGGCACAATACTACCGAAGGCTCATAAAATTTTGGAGTACAAACAAAGAAATACTGCATCACAGGGTAAAGTTCAAATAGGGCTCTTTTTATTTTCCTTTTTGATTAAAAAAAATAGATATAAAATGGGCTAATACATTGAAATAAGCAGCAAAATGTTACACTGATTATAATGATGAACTGACAGACTTCTGAATTTTTGAAATATCTTCTAGAAGTTTTGATTTCTAATGCCACTTAATGGAAAAAGAAAAGAAAACCAAAGAAAAAGCCCACAAAACTTGTTGTTTATGCTGAAAAAAGAGAATCTGTGAAATCTTAGGGCAAAGAGAATCTCGTAAAATTTCTCACATTAATCAGCTAATCGTTGCGATCCTCAAAGAAAAGGCAGCCTTGAATGAATCCTGTTTCATTCCTCAGATTCAATACAGGGATAATATCAGGTTTACTCTCTAATGATGCATTTCTTTACATCTGGAGAACGTGTCTTTCAAAAATTTAGAGAGAAAAAAAAAAATTCATTTTTTCTTTCTTGCCAAGTTTTAATTTTATTCATCCATTTCTTCATTACTCTTCTGTCCCAGCATTTGTTGTCTCAAACACTACTCAGCAAAACCTTTTTCTCATCTATCCAAGAAGGTAAAGTTTCAATTTACATTTGTAATAACGAGGTATGATCATGTCAGCAGGATGGCAATCTTAGTAATCTTCCTGCTAAAAACCTGTTAATTAGCTTTTAGATTAAATATGCCTGTGTTATAAGTATTTCCAGATAAGAACAAAACTTTGCACTTGTCTACAATAATCCTGACGTCTGCTATAGGTCACATAGAGAAAGAAATCTGCCTGAGAAAGTTATTCCAATTCACAATTGTATTAAAAGTACTATCAAATAATTCCATTCCACCCCATCAAGGGCTTTCTCAGCATCTAACGCTATTAACATCCATCGTCTTGAGCCTTGGCTTGGTCGAAGACTTTAGACTTTCCAAAGGTCACTGAGGGTTCAGGGAATGTTCAGCCCTTTGACGAGAAATAGCTAACTTCAATACATGCACACAGACACACACAGACACACAAAAAAGAATAAATATTCTCAGGAAGACTGATCTCAGTCCAGGCACAAGCAATAGTGAAAACTTTTGTCAAAGGTGTGATCTAAGAACTACCTTTGCAAGCAAGGAATTTGGAAGGAGATGAAAAAATGGATGAGAATCCCTCTGTGGTTATTACTTCTGTCTGGATTCCAGTTCGAATTGGCCTCAGACAAAGAAGATAGAAGACAAGTGTGCTATCAACAGGATAGCAGCAGTGATGCACAAATCACCACTAATGAACTCCCGTTATGTGTCCAGGGAGCCCATTTAAAGAAAGCCCACAAACACCAGCCTGAAGGCTCTGCTTGCTTCAGGCTGGATGGATTTACTTGCTGTTCTTGCTCAAAGTTAATTTCTAATCTACAAAACCATTCTTCTATAAAGAGACACAAAAAAACCCCTAAAGCTAAAAAAAAAAGATGGCAGAATCTCTATAAACCTGAGGCTTCAATTTTTGTTTTCTGTACCTGAACTGACATACACAGTCACTGATCTGACTCTTCGCGGTTTCAGCACCACAGTAGAAGCGAAGAACAGTAAGAGAAGTCAGTCATGGATCCCAGTGTCAATGGGGGAAGGTATAAAAGGCTAGGAACTGTTCCTGAGCAAGGTCATTAGTTTGCAAAGTACTTAGCTGAAACTCTTTCCTGGTGCATTGATTCATGCCCTCCACTTCAGCAAAGCCAGATTACAGTGATTTGCCAATGATTTTGTGGCTGCAAAATGCAGGAAGGTATTTTAATTGCATTTTCCCCTGTGATCAGTTCTGTTTCCATATTCTGTGGTTGAAAACTTACTGAAATGTTTTGAATAAAACAAAGACTTGGTCAGCTATTCTGCACAATTGCCTTTCCCCTTTTTCACCCAAACTGGTCCAGGTTGTTTGGATGGAAATGCTACTTTAATCTGAAAGGCTTTTCACCTAGAAAGTGACTACAGATGAACAGTGCCGACAGGAACTCTACATAATCACTGGCTGGGTTTTTCTCACTAGATGGACATTTTCCAAAGGAAGTACACTGAAATATTTGTTTCAAGTTTTGAGATGGAGTGGTGGGAACTGACTCAGTGCCATCAATATGCTGATTTACCCCAGCTGAAGTTCCTGAGCTGCACAAAAAACCCCCAACCTTTACTATTATATGTGAATCAGCTGTTTAGTAATCAGCAGGATCCAGATTCTGG
Source organism: Oreocharis arfaki (assembly GCA_013398015.1). NCBI lineage: Eukaryota > Metazoa > Chordata > Aves > Passeriformes > Paramythiidae > Oreocharis > Oreocharis arfaki. Next base: position 250,629 of record VZRR01005607.1, on the reverse strand, counting down.
TGGTTTTACTCCCACAAAAGGCAGGAAAAAGGTTTTTATCATATTTTTCCTTGTGATCAGCTTTGAAGCCTTACCAGCGGATGAAATTCCAACTTGGTCTTATTTGCATTAATACAGAGAGGGTTAGACCAGTTGCTCTCTTCTTGCTCTTCACTCATATATACTCCCCTCGATTAATAAGAGTATCTATAATTTGCTTCATTCACCTTAATGGCCCATCTGGTGGAGGTGCAGAAATGGTGATCCTCAGGTTCTGAGAAGCCTCGAAAGATACGTGCCCTCTTCATTCATCTCCTGAACTTCCAGGTACAGCAGCTTACCAACTTCTGTCAAATAAGACCAGCACTTCCGTTACCTGCCTGAGGTCAACACCACTCCTGCAAAGTCACAAAATATCAAACAGCATTTCCCATGAAATGTTTGTGTGTAAGCAGGACCCAGATTTATGTGGAGGACAAGGAGCGGGGGTGGAAGCACGGGTTGATTACATCCCTTGGTTAGATTGGATCTAGTTCCTATCTTGTGCTAATCCACCCCAGACTCCTGGCGGTAAGATCCAAAGCAGCATAAAGCAGATAACAGGAGAAGGCAGAGGGGGCTGGTCAGGGGTGTTTGTAAATAAATCTGGAACCTGGGATCTGCAGCCTGCTTGGTTATGGTTTTGTGAAAACAGAATTACAGCATAAAATGAAAGCAGGCTGTGCAATGAAAACAAGAGGAATGCCATCACCCAGGTTGGCTTGTACTGCAAACCACGCTGGTCAATCATCTGAGATGAATGGATGTATCCGCTGAATAACCTCACTTTGCAACTTTTATGTGAAGGTTTGATAAATGAAGTCAGGGAGAGGTACAAGAAAGTGATTAAAACCAGCCTGTGCAAAAGGCAATGATAACCTCCCTGGGCTTTAAACTTTTTTTCTCCTTCTGCCTGAGTTTGTTGGATAATTAACCCTTTCATCCTTCGGTCTCTGTACACAAACAATTGTATATTCCCACGAAGCAGCTGCGTTTTGACAGGCAATTTGTCACTGGTAATAAATTGAACCCAGCATCAAGGCAAACCACTTCCAACAAGAATGTGTATGGCCAGGTACCATGATCTGGAATTTCCTACTAGCCTCACTGTAGCAGAAGACCTTTTCCAAAGTTCAGCTCTCTCATTTCTTGTCTCTGGATTCACTGAGATGCCCAGCAACTTGCTTAGGCAGCTCCTTTTAGGCACCTTCTTGAAACCATGCTGGCCAAATAGTTTTAGGGATCTTAGTCTGTTGTCGTAGAGCTTGAATGGGGTATTATTGTCACCAAAACTTAAAGGAATTCTGGCATTTTTGATTAGCGGGGGCCAGAGTTTCTCTTTGTGGACCTGGAACCATCATCACTAACCACCATAGTTTGTGGTAAAATTCGTTACTGGCTTGGAGGACAGCTTGAGCACACAGAAAAGCATTTTGCTCACACATGGCATAGTTGGAGTTTAACAGAGTTCTCATGCCTAGGTATAGCCCATCGTGCTCCTAGGTGCTTGCTGGGAGTAAAAAGAAAGGGTCTAGAAAAAGGGCCGTACAAGCATGCCCTTGCCCAAACAGGGTCGGAGGCTGCTGCTTATAATTTTGCTTGCTTCATTTTCGGTCTCCCCAGCTGCATCAGGATACTGAATCAGACACCTATGGAAAAGCAGCTGTCAAGAGTCTGAGATGGGCTCTCAGGTGAAGATTTAAAAGTCAGCATTAACAAAATGCACAGAAGCTTACTTGCATGTCAGAGAAATGAGCTTTTCTGGGGGGAAACCCCTCAGACCTAGCCCAAAGAAAGGCAGCAGCACCACAACCTCTATTGAATAAAGCTCTTTAAACCCTTACTGAGAAGCAAAATCTTGGCTGAGAAATGTCAACAGAGCTTTTACAACAGCCTGAAAATTAATTGTCCTCTGAAATGGCAGTCTTCAATTTAGGCTTAATCTCTCTTGCATTACTCAGGTAGCTATTGTGAAGTATCACCCCGCTTGCTGCTCTTGCTGACAGTTTCTATATCCCTTCACCACACCCACTGGAAGGAAAACAATCACATAAATCCCTCTTGCAGGGCATGCTCCAACTTGTTTCTTATTGTGGGGCAAATTTATGGTCACATTTACTATGTAATCTTTAAAGAGGACTGGCTGGTGGTTGAAGGTCTAAAATTACAGATGACCTGCGTGTAAGCAAAAGTGGATTTGTTAAAAAATCTGTATTTAAGGGAGGGGAGAAGAGGGTAAGACAGGAGAGCTAGATGTTCCCTGTGCAGTTTATGACCTTTCCTAAAAAAAAAAACAACCCCAACCTTCAAGAAAGGTAGAAAAGCAATTTTCATTCTGTGGCTCTAAATATGTGTTTATCCCACTGCCGTGATGTGAGATGCCCAGTTGGGATGATTTAGCACTCTGCTGATGACTACCAACGGAAGGACTCCATGTGAAAAGGTAGTCTGCCACGGCTAATGGGCTCTTGTTTCAAAGGGATGCTGTGTGTACATTACTAGTGTATGGAGAAGGTGCAGAAAGGCCTCAGCAGACATTAGGAATGGAGTGTTGTTGATGATGAAAAGGCACTTTGCTGTTGAGGGAATGGTGGGAGAGAAAAGGCGTATCTGTCTTTTTGATTAGAAATGCATGCTTCCTTTCATCATCTGAGCTGAAAAATTGGCTTCTGCTCTTGGTTTATGAAACCATTTTTCTTCCCCTTCCTTCCCAGGTTTGCAAACTCTTTAATAAATTAGTTACTGTGAGGTGCATGGGTGCAACAATCACCTTAGAGGCTTTTCCCAAATGCATCTTTAATATTTTATAAGTATTTAAATAGATTTATTCAATGTGAACAGCCTGATTTATTAACACTGGCACTCTGGCATGGAAAGGGGGTTCAATACAAATTATGTTGTGTCAGAAATTTTCAGCAGCTAGATCTCAATTTACCAATGGATTCTTGGAAGTCAGGAAATAATAGGACCCACCCCAAGTTAATATTTAATCAGGCTTTGGTGCCAGATAGGAGAAGCTGTCGAATGAAGGAGATGCAATGAGGGGAGCCCTGTATTACATTAAAACATACATCATGTGTTCACTTCTTAGATGGGGAGGGGAGAAGCGGGTCAGTTATTATGGTGAGAGGCTCAGACCTGCCACTGAATAAAGATGCTTTGTCAGGCTCTCAGAGTCTACTACACTATGTTAAAGTCCCACCGCAGACATGTGAGGGAAACCTGAGTAACTAGGCGTGAAATTTGCTTCCATTATGGCATCCCAGGGTGCACAAGGATGCACACCTTTCCTTGTGCATATTCAGCAAAGAATGTGTGGCAACAGAAATGCTGAACCTGACATGATAGCAGCGGTGACTTGTAAAGCACTTTGTAACGATGGAATGAGATTGGTGCTACCAAACCCAGTACTGTCCTGCTTAATTTGTGTACCAAGGTGCAGGGGAAGGGCGGGTTCTCTGTCTGTCAGCACTCTGTAGGTTGCTGTTTTGAATTACCCCAAGTTCATTTTCACTCTGAAGTGCCACATAATATTATTTTTATTTAGCCTGGTACATCACTCTCATAAAAATGACTGGGTTTAATTTCTGTATGGAAACACCCAACCACTTTCTCAATTAAGATTTTGGGTGTTGCTGTTGAAGCACGGGCAACGCAGAAAAAAATGGAGGACCAAGTCAGAGCTCCAGTTGAGGGAAATAACAACCCCTTTATTTAATTACAGGCAGGCCTTATATAATCCCTGCATTGGTCTATGGCAGGGATCATTGGTCCCTGGTCCAACCACCTCTCCAAGTGATTGGCCAGACCCCACACCACCTGTTTGACTCCTAATAGGACACACCTGCAAGGTGTTTAGAAAACCATCTTGCTTGGTGTGTTGAAACCAAGGACTTAACAGAATACTTGCAAAATGGTGGATTTTTCTCTGCCAGCAGCTTTTCAGCATCCACATTTGGGTATAAATTTAAAATGTGAAGAAGCTCAGGAGCAACACGGTGATGTTCACTCACTTGATCAGAGATGAACAGAAGGGTGCAATTGCAAAATAACTGCATATCAGCAAGTTTTTCCTAAATCGCTGCATCCAGTGTGGACCGATTAAAAAACTGGCAATGTGTCTTTTCTGCTGAGTACCAGTGACACAGCCTCCCCAGTCAATCCTCTGAGGCTGGGGCTCAACAGAGGAATGAGGAGGAAACAGTTTCAGCCAGCCACAGTGGGATCAACACTGGACAAGGAGAAAAGAGAGGATCTCAGATGCCAGAAACACTTCGCTGGAAGATTTCAGGATGACCCAGTGGTCATCCTGATGGGTAAGAAACCCTCCAGCCATCAAGACTGCCTAGCCATAATTGCAGGCTCCTGTGCAACAGCTGAGTTCCTGGGAGGGTGTGAACTAGAGCAGCGTGGTAGAAGTGCCTGGAATAACACTGGTGGACGCTGGCTGAAATATTGGCCTGTAGCTGAAGTCCTGGTGACAGTGAACTGGTCTTCTGGTAGGAACTTTTTTCATTTCCTCTTCTCACTTAATTATGTTTATTTCTATCCCTTTAAACATGTAATGTGTTTAGTTTCCCTATGTGTGTTCTCTATTTAAAGAGAGAAAGAAGAGTTCAACTGCTAGTCCTTTGTAATGTTGATATTAAGAAAATTGGATGATGCTTCAGGAAGTTGACTGAGTCAAGAGTCTACTCCATACATCTCATTCTGCCAAAGTTTGGTTGGAATGGTCTATTGTAAGGTTATATTACCAGGGAAAATATCTTTGTACTGTGGTAGTTGCCTGTTCCTGCTGGTACCTTTAAGATGAATATTTGGAAGGGCAAGGTAAATGGAGGACTGGAGCAGAATACTATGTTAGATTTCTTTATGCAGTTTCTGGTTAACTTGAATTTATTTTTGTGGGGTGTATATCTGAGAATATTTGGTTGACATGGTGATAGATCCAGAGCAAGGTCAATTCTATGCCACAGTTTACAGATCTGCACCTAATCTGCCAAAAGGCAGCCTGGCTGCTTAGAGTGGGATTGTCAGTCTCTTCCAGATGGTAAATTTTTAGCTATTATTAGTACATACTTATGCAGCTCCTTAAGAGTAAGAAGAGATATTGTGATGCACTTTACATAAAAGAGTAACATATGGAGTTGCAACTACATTATCAGTGAGAATGATCCTAGATTAAACTTCCTTCCATTCCAGGGAAGGGGTGTGTTCCATGGTTTGCAGGATTATAGTTCCAGGTTTTGGTAACAAGAGGTCCAGGTTTCTAATGAGGTACCTGGGCACAGCTATTTAGGACTTGTTTTGCTCTGATGGGCAAAAAGGCATGTCTTTCTGCATTATCCTATGAGTCTGTAGCTGATCTACAGTTTAAGTTATCATTTACTTCTTATGTGGTGCCAAAAAAAAAAAAAAAAGCATGCCACAAAGTTAACTTCTAAATTCACTGATTTGCTTTTTTAAACCACTGCAATTTTTAACATCTAATCTCAGTGTTTTTAATAATGGCTTACTAAGTCTTCACTGTGCCACATTATGTCCAAGCAAGGTGATCTCTTTGGTCCGCAGCCTGACAAAGTCATAAGAAAAGAAGATTTTATCACTTTTATGTGAGGAAAGGAATATCATTATCTGCCCCAAACACAAATATGTGTGAATAGATTTTACCAAAAGTTTTTTCAAGTTGGGGATAGATGGGAAAGATGAGAAATAAAAAGAACATCAGAAGGAATAGAGCAAGTTTCACAATTCATACAATCACTGGGGCTTATTAATAATAAAATNCTTTGAAGAGCATAGTATATATATATAATTATATATATATACTATGCTCTTCAAAGTTCAATTCAAAAGTATGAGGCATAACTATTGCGATCAAGAAAGATATTAGAAAAAATACTGTTATAAAACATGACAGGAAGTTAAAAAAAAAAAGTGGAATAGGTTTTTCAGTTAAGTGTCTCTATTCAGAAGCTCATCTGGATTTATGAAGAATTTGACCAACTAGAAATATGCCTGAAAGCACTGAAATTCCAGTCCCCTACTTCCCAAAGGAGACAGCAATTAAAACAGATGAACAGTTCTGCAATCAGAAATGGTCTTGCTCAGGTCCTTAGGACAGTTACAAAGTCCTGCTTTCTGTGTGAGGAGGCCAAAGTGGTTATCTCGGAAATCTGAATGTGATTTTAATTATAGCTTTTATTATTGGAGCTGCTATAACCAAGATTTTAACAGTCAATTATATTTGGAGCTTTATTGGCAAAGGGTGTTTAATATTAAACAATCATTGCTAACTGTGAACATACCTGATATAATAATGAACTTTATTTGAAAGATCAGCAAGAGATAAAGGAGTTAGATTTAGCTGTACAGTCTGTAACAATAGCATGAGGGAATACTGTGAATTCACTTTATTTGGAAACAGAAAACTCTGGATGTTGTTAGATTATCTTTTTGAGAGCATAAAGTAAATGTTTGGTAACCAGAGATTTGTATTGCAAGAGAGAATCACTTTTCACTAAAGCTACAGTAACCGAATGTTTAAATGTGCAGGGCTGAACTGTCAAAGCACGTAACAACATCTTTAAATAAAATGGAAGCGGCCAGAGCTGCCTTTATCTCTGTCCTCCTCTGACAACTGCTTAAGGTTCAGTTCTGTTCCGATTGAAGTCAGGAAAGAATCTCCTGGTAACCTGAAATGATTCATGGCATGAACCTTACCGGGGAAAAAAGGGGAAGTCTCAAAGCACCAAGAAAGGTGTGCTTCTGTCCCCCAGCATGTGAGTTATTTATACCTGCGCTGAGCAACATTGCCAGCCCACAGCATTTATTAATTGTGCCTTGAGCCCCTTGCAAGGGCCATGTCAAAGGCAAAAGCCTTAATCTCTCCTCAGGAGAATTTTTTTTTTCAATCTTCATGTTCTAAGTCACTAGACATCTTTGCCAGCTATAATACTTAGGTTTTCAGCTTAACTAAAGGCTCGGAAAACCTTTTACACTATTTTTAGTTTATCTTAATTAAAGCCGGCAATCTCTGATAACCAGTGTTAGGCTTACAAATCAGAAAGGCTTGTGTGGCAAAACCTGCCCCAACCTCACAGCTATGAAGCACTGAGAAAGCAAGTGCTGGCTGGGCCATATGCCTGATATAGCAGGGTTTGTTTGCTGGTTGGGTTTTTTTAATTTTAAATTTATATTTGTGTCAAGGGCCTTTTTGGCCTAAAGCGGGAGGCCTGGTGCAAGCAAGGAGGCAGGATGTAAAGTGGCTGTGAAATGCAGGGACAAGGCAGGCTGAACCCGTCCTGCAGACCACACTTCCACAATGGCAGGAGGACAAGGTACATCTCCTCTTTTCAGTCCCATTTTATCGATTCTCAGAGGCTAAACTAGGAGCCAGCATTTTTCATTTATATTTGAGCTAGGGTCTTTCTACTCAGTCCCACTCTCCTTCTGATTGCCTCTGTTTGGGCCTGGTGGACCAACATTCTGCAAACAGACAGTGTTTTTGTCAGTGTGTAGACTGAAGTACTCCAACCAGAGCTCCCTTCCGCTTCTCCATTTCCAAAACGCAGCTCAAATTCTTAATTGTGTAACCTGAACTTCTCTCTAATCTGCGTGTCAGTGTGTATGGATGTAATGGACATGTCAGTGCTGTGTACACTAACACTTTTAAATCATATAATAAGCCTGTTCGCTAGAAGAATAAACACAGTGCAATTTAACTGCGAGCTGAGGGAATGCAAGAGGAATGTTGGCTGGAAGGTTATCTACAATGTAAAAGCAGTTCTTTACTTTTGCAGATTTTGAGGGTGATCTGCAGCACTAGTATTCTCCTTAATTTTGAGATCAGTTTGTCTAACTATTTGAGTGGTAGGGGGAGAGGAAAAGAAATTGAGAGAATTTTTTCTAGCAAGCACTTTTCAGTTCTTAAGAGGCTCTTGCACTGCCTGTGCAAGCCTACAATTGGATATTGCAGAATACAGTGCTTTTATGCAAAGAAAAGGATTATGAAAAAAACCCAAAGGTGTGAAATATAACAAAAGGCAATGTTTGGAATTGCACTGTTAAGAGAGACAGCTGAAGTCAATGGGAGCTTGATCCATGAAAGCACAGCGGGACCATACCATATATAGGAAAACACAATCTGTCAAAATTAAGTATGTAGTTTATGGTATGCTTTTTGTTTGAAATAACATCTTACCTCCTATTTATAGTAAAGCAGACTAAACAGTTCTATATGTCTGCATTTAAGATTTTCATACAGAGAGCAAGGATACCTTTTACCTGGAATTGTAGAGTCAGAGCTCAAAATTGTTAGCAGTGATAAATGAATACCTGTGATTTTACAGGCATATAAATCTCAAGCTTCTGCTTACATAGCCCCACTCTGTCTGCAGTATTGGCTGCAGCTGAATCTCACTGCTGGAGGACTACTAGGAAACAAATGAACTTGCAATGCATAGTATCTTAAAGAAAACTATAAATGGGATAGGTCAAGGACTAGGCATGTAAGCGACAGGAAAAAAATCTTCCTTCTGGTTTATACAACTCCTGCTTCCATGTCTGTGCAGATTCCTAATAAGGAATAGTAACTTTTCGAGGCACTAGGCCTGTACATATTTCCTGACCTTATAATTCTCACAGTTCTAGACATTCCAAGGTAGGGGGTCATTCAGACAGAGTTGTAATTTCTTGTGCATATTTATTTCCAAAGTATCTTTTGCATAGTTTCCCAGTGAAATCATGTGCTAGGGCTGGGGAATGCTAAATAGGTTATTTTTCAAGCTTGCATGTAAAGGGCCTGTCAAAGTGCACTGTTTTGGACTTACCAAGTAAAAGTGACAGAGCCAAAGCATGATGTTTGTAGCTTTTCCTTCCTAACCCCACTGCGAGTTGGGCTCCCAACCTTCCAATGGGAGATGACGTGAGAGGGTTAAGGAGGTCTGGTTTTGTTATCAGTGAGGATTTTAATGATTGTAAAAGTCTTGAAAGCATACGTGGCTCAAGAGGAGTTCGATATGGGCCTTCCCCAACACCTACATTTTGTTAACCCTCTGCTGCTAGATTTGTGCTCCTTTTACTTATCATTGTGTAAATAAAAACACAAAAAATTTTAGGGGGAAAAAGGTTGCAGAAGCTCAGCCTCTCTGTAAATAACCTTAACTGGTTGTGAAAGCACATTTTGTATTCATTTTCCCAGTCCTTCAAGACACATACTTCTTTTTTGAAGTAATTGTATTTATCTGATCAAAGAATTAGATACATCAGGGACCAGCCAAGACCTCATGAATTTTGAATATTCATTTCTCATAATCCATTGGCCAAGCAACAACGAGAAGTTATCTACTCTCTGAAAGAGGTTTACACAAAGTATTTGTCTGGCCATTTTCGAAAACAAGAGTCTCTGCTAAAAGTATTGCAGATAGTGTATTTGTCAGGAGAGTTTGCCCTTAGTGCTATGTGTACCCTGCACAAAGCAGCTGTAAGGAAAGTTAGTCAGGCCTCAGCTATCATCTAGAGGTGTCTAACTAATCTAAATTGAAATGTGGGTACTTTCCTTCTGAACTCAAAATGTGTGCAATACACTTGGGACTGAAGGTTTCAAACTCTCGTTGAAAAGTAAGTGTAGACTACATGCTTACAAAAATTCCTGCGGAAAAAAAATAAAACCTTTTCCTAAGATTTTGAAAAGAATGACAAGGGGAAGATACTACGAAAATTGAGATTGTTCTCACAAATTGCTGGTGACAGTAAGTAACATTGCATAAAGCTCCAGTTAGGCTGCAAATGACATATGGAGACAATTTCTGCCTCAGATATATTTACCTTTTCCTTTGATCTAATGGTAACAGAGCATGGATACTGAGACAGAGCTTGGTCTGCAGTATCCTGTTCAGTGTTGTGTATGGGAAGAAGTTTGAAATAGCTAGGTTGACACATGCTGTCGTAACTGAGAGGGTAAGATGGTGCAATGAGCCTGATTTAGTCAGGTGGAGGGACAGTTACAAGGTGATATGAGTGAAATGCATTAAGTGCTGCCTTCTGCCTTTATCACCAGAGAATCACTGAAATGTAAGACTGGAAGGAAGCTCCATAGGCCATATATTCTGTTCTCCTGCTCAAAAGCAAGATCAATTATACAGCCATCCCTGACAGCCATTTAAGTAAAATATTACTGGAATGAAGAGATATTCTTTATATTTAGAAGGGGTAATACAGCCAGCACAGTGAGTTTCTTACCTTCTGGAAAAAAAAAAAAAAGAGAAAAAGAAGGAAAAAAAAACATAAAAGAGAAGTTATTGCAGCTCTCTAAGAGTTATCATTCAAATTAGTTTGATGATTTGCTTGGGATCATTGGAGAAGCCTGACTAGAAGACATAAGTGGAATGTAAGACAGGATATGTGGAAGTGAAAAATAAGGAGATACGATCATACTTAGGCAAAGGAACAGGTTGAACAGGCTTCCAGTTGAGGTGGTGAGCTCCAAAGGCAATATTTAGGCAACAACTGAGTAAGCATGTGGAATTCAAAAATACAAAGAGCTGTGGGTTGTATCTTTGAGCTTTGAATTAGCTGGTGACTCTTTCAAAGGTTAGAAGTGAAAGGCTTGCCCTGCTTTAATTGCTATCAGCAATGTGTGTGTGTGTTTGCTTACACAGCACTGGTTTTATTCCTCCTGGAAAAAAAGACACAATAATTTTAGTATTCTTTAAAAAAAAAAGTTTTGAAGTGTCTAAAGGAGAGAGAGAACAAACAGCATTGCACTTCACATCTATAGGGATCCTGCTTGCTTCTGCTGTACTCGTATCACTCCCTGCCTGACTGTTGCAATTAATTTTTTGAAAGCCAGCCCTCTTCATTTGACTTTTGTCAGAGCTGCAGTTTTCTCTGCTGTACTTTTGAGTGTAAGCACTACAATTATTTTCAGAGTGTTATTGGTAATTTATTTTGTCAATCTAATATTCTTATATTATGAATCTTAAAACTACTATTAACTGGTTTGGGTCATTTCTTATTTGTACCCCAGAAAACTGCTCCCAGTGTTATTACTTATTGGTCATAATCAATTAGGGAAGTTTTTAGACTATGGCAGTCTTATATAAATACACTGGCAAAGTTCACCTCCTATGATTTCTGACAATTAAATTGTTCTGTCACTTTGGGACCTTCATTAATCTCAACTTGTCATCCTTGTTTATGCAGGTTATAATGGCCTGTGTGTATAAGTGAAATGAGATGCTAAAAGCCCTTGGCTGTTTAACTCTTTGATGAAAGTCAAGCAAGAATATGATGATGAAGAGAAAAGTTGGGGGGTTTTTCATCCTCCAAAATAGCACTATGGAAATTGTTGTGCTGTTTAACAACTAACTTTCAAATAAGTCAAGGAGGGGTTTCACAGAGGGGTGAAGGAAACAGTTGTCTGTACTGCTATCACAGTCCTTTGTGTGCCTGCATGAGCACACATAGAAATAAAGACACTGCAACATAGATTACTTTCTCTTCCAGGAAAGTGTCATGAAGATATCATGTCCCAGCAGAGGAATCTAATGGCCAGAGATTTTCAGATAACCTTGCAGGATCAGTGTGGCTCAGGTCTCTAAAGTCTCTTGAAGCTCAGAGATTTGGGTATTATTATTATTATTATTAGGCATTTTGTTTTGGCTGATTCTGGCAGACTGATTACTTGGAACTGCCACAGGCACAATTCTGAGGAAGCGAATTCTTGGGAAGCAAAAGTCCATTTAAAGAATTTAATTTACTAATTAAGTTCCCGGAGGAGTTAATAATTTTCTTTTTTGCTATATTATCTCTCAGAATTTGAAGATCTGCTTTCTGACGACTCCAAATGCAGAAGGTGGTTTACTATCTCCTGCCCTTTTCTTCATCTTTTAAGAAGGTCTTAAAAGACTTTTTAGAGTGGTCCCTCTATGGCAGCAGCACTGTTACTTGTATCACTCTCAGGCAGAATTCCTCAGTGATCCTTCTTTCTGGAGTGGCCTCTCACTTTACAGCCCTCTGAACCATCATCACATCCTCACCTGGCACCATGCACCGAGGGCGCAGGTACCTTTTATTCCATGGAGTTCATGAAACCTTTTTCTTTTGTGTTTCCTTTTGGGCAAGTGCCTACTGAAATCGAAACCCAACTTTAACAGATCTTTTTCTCATTTGCAACTAAAAATGAGGGGCCAGGTCAAAGCAAGCAGCACACTGTCTTGTGCTGGCAAAGCTGGAGATGGAGCACAGGTCTCCTGACCTGCTCTGAGCCTCCATCCATTCACAGCTGGCCAAGGTTAAAAAAATAGGAATAGTCTGGGAGTTATCCATCTCAAATCTAAAAGGAGTGTAATGATATGCTATTCTCTGCACCCTGAGAAACATACGAGTGACATCTTCTCTCAGAGCACTAATTATCATAATTCTTAGACCAGAGAGAGATCCAGAACACTGCACAAATTATCACCCAATATCTTTAATAAATGTGGATGGTAAGTTACTTGCAAAGGTGCTGGTTAATAATCTGGAACACATATTCCCAGAACTAATTCATTTCAGTCAGGTGGGATTTATTAAGAATTGTACTGTCATGCGGTAGTATGAGGCAACTCTTCAGTACAGTAACTTCACAGACCAGCAAAGGATAAATACAAAACAGAGACAAACTATTTTTGGCTTTTCTGAATGTTGGCCTATGAATAACTCTTTGACACAGTGCAGTAAAATCCAGTGGCACCCATCAATCTGTTGTAAAAACGCCAATGCCGGTGGGTTAATGGCTAGGTTTCCTAATGGCTAGGTTACAAAAAGGAGAAATGGTAGAGCTGATCTCCCATTTCTATTTGATCCAGAGTTCACATCATAATTTTGTTTCTCTTTTCTTTTGTGAGATTAATTTATAAAGAAAACTAAATCCCATGTGCCTTAAGGATGTCCATTTTGGATGTGGCTGCCTTTCCTTCTTGCCTAGAGAGGGAACAAAGTGATGGGCTCCTACCAAAGATGCGTCAGTACGTGTGCCTAAAGTTCAGCAGAATAAATGCAAGTCTTAGAGGCAATCTGCCAGATGTTATTTGTCGAAGTTGCCTCTAGGCTGCTGTGAAGCGTACCAACACATATGTCAGGGCAGAATGAGAGTCAGGGCAACTTTCCAATTTTTCTTGCTCCCAGAGGCTCTCCAGGGGAAGCTAAGTTTAGGAATAGAGAAACAAAGACCATGAAAATGAGAGAATGGTGTATTTTAGGCTCTAATGCTGAGGCAACCATAAAGCATCATATATGTGATTTCACAAATTTTGAACACAAAACAATAAAAGTTTATTTCTAAATACTTCAGTGTGTGATGAAGGGGCATAAATCAGATGCGAATGCTAGGGACAGCATTACAGCTTTGACAGTGCCACCTGATCCTATACTTTGGGAATGAAGTAAAGGCTTTTACAGGCATTTTGAATTAGAATTTTTAAAAGGTACACTGGATTTTACTCAGGATCATTCTAAGAAAATCTAGAGTTTAGCCCATTCATTTCCACCTCTTGCCTTTGTACATACATGAAAAATAAACAGATCAAAACATACATAGTATTGGTTGCAAAATAAGTGGTTTATCCTGCAAAAGTGAAAACACTTGCCCAAATAAACGTAACACGGTGGTGGTGAAACACTGTTCTTGAAGTAACAACCCACAAAGATGCTATTGCTTATATTCTTCTTACATTACCATCTTTCCATGAACAGACAGTTTACTTAGACTGCTATCTATGCGGAAAGTTTATTTTTAGCATGTGTTTGTACATTGGCCAGCACAGCCAGATGCTGATGCCTAATACTTGCCTATTGAAAGTGAAAAGACAGAACTTACTGTAGTTTAAGAAGGGAACTCTCAAAATAGTTTACTATACTATGCAAAGGGTGGATATTTAGTCTTCAACCTCCATTTCTTTGCAATAAGATATAGCATTAAAGGGATTACAGTGATGTATTTGTTATCCTACCTGACAGTCTTGCATTTTTTTTCACCTCCTCCTGCAGTTTTACCTTACTGACATTCTCCATCTTAATGTTTGCATCAGACACTTTTGGTAGTATGTAAATTACATTTAGTACATAATTATGCACAGCCGCAGGGTTGCATAAATAAATTTTCATCAGTTTTGCATGTCAACCCCAAAATGAGCACACCTGTACTAGCTCAAGACTTGGAAACTGATTAATTGCACCAGGACCACTTACCTCAGGTGGGATTCTGCACTCTCCCACGTCCAGAACCTGGTCAGTCACATCTGCACAATACTGTGTCATCTTACGGAGAGATGTCAGAAAACAATTACCACCCCTCCAAAAGTGGTGGCAGAGAGTGGAGTTCAGTGGTAGTGCTCTCAGGAAGAGAAGTGGGGTCAGCTGAAGATGGACACTTGGGGCTTTGACTCAATTCATTTTTCCTTGTGAAACTCAGAAATTTAATTAATGAGATTATTTTTTAAAAGTTTTTCAAAACTGTATTTGTACAAACAATGGCTTTGATGAAGAATGGAGATTTTCATGTTTAGTTTCTTTAGAAGCAGTTTTTCAGTTTTCATTCAGCACTTTTTAGGGAAAATTCCCACTTTTTAAATTAATTTCTGAAACATTTTGTAGATTAACTTGGAGAGAAGAAGGATAAAATGCAACTCACAAGTCATTTATTTCTTGATTAATGCCATCTCATATCCTCTGTGTGTATAAATCAGTTCAGTTTAGCAATACCATTTAAATGAAATGAAATTTTTTTTTTTTTTAAATGAGCAATCTCACATAATTAATTAGTTTAAAGTTTTGCGTAACAACTGAAATACAGGGACATACAGAGGGTAGATATTACGGACTCATTAAAGTATGTGTGTGTGTGGGCACTCACATGTCTGTATACCCAGCACACACTTCTGGATCCCTACATATGAAAACACACAGGCACGCATATGTATATTTGCACATGCGTAAAATCACCGATGGAACTACTGGTGACTACCTCTCCAGGCAAAATAGGCTCATAAATTGACACATTTTGCTTAATCTGTATGTAAAGCATGTTACACATCACTGTTACAATGCAGACATCTTAACTTTAAATGAGATGAAAACAAACATAAAATTAGCACTTTAGGGAACCCTCTGCCACTCAATTTGTGTTGGGTTTAACACCTTCTTATTTTATATATCCTTCTACATTAACAGTTTTATATCAGCCCTTTATATGGTGCCTTCAAAGAATTAAATGTTGAGCTGTTTAAAAGCACTAATTAGCAGCTTTAATACAAAGGGAAGCATAGTTATTAGTAGAATCTTGTAAACCTAGAATACCCTTTGGGCCCCATCATTTGTGTGTGAAATAACTCAATAAAAATATTATATTGTTAATCACAAAAACCTTCAAGGGAAATACTAAATCTGGGAAGAAATATAAACTGTACCTTTCCAAACAAAGGAAGAAAAGTGACCGTCCACATTAAAGCAAAGCCATAAAACCACCGAAAGAATATATTCATTGATAAAATGCAGCTTGTTTCCTAGTAAGGGGTTTGCAGTCTGTAACCTTATGCACATACAACAAACATGCGTTAATGGTGTTTAGTTTAAACACAGCTAGTGACATATTTATTAAATTAACACTTCATTCCTTTCGGTAATGTGCAAAAATGGCAAGGCTTTTGCAAGAGGTAGCTTTTGGTAGTGGTAAAATAATCTTTGAATCTATAGTTATTTTGGCACAATGCAAATTATGCGCACACACACACACATGTATATATTTTTATAGGTATTATTAGCGGTGTTAATAAAGGCATTGAGATCAATCTCACCCAGATTTTCCTTCTAGATAACAAAAAGTACCATTAATTTTGTTTGATTCATTAAAATTATGCTTGGCAATGTTGAGTTCTACTTCTTTCAGTACTTCACACATGGTTTATGTTGATAGTTAATATTTATGATGCAAATAAATAATTATATTCTTAAATATTTAAAAATTATGCTTATTCTAACATTATTAGGGAGATAGTGTTTCTAATTTATAAAATGTAATGGAGCTGAGTGGCAGTAGATGAAAGAAGAAACCTCCACAAATATGGAGAAAATCTTTTGACTGACAACTAATGCTTAAAACATAAAATACTAAGAATGTCAGAATTTAGAGATGCTAAAAAAAGACATAGAACATTGCTTTTATAGCTTATAGGTTTTTTCTTGAGACAGAGCTGGAGACTTTCACCTTAAAAAACTAACTCTGTGCCAGTGCTTCAGTGAAAGGTATTTGATCAGTACTTTGAATTTTAAGTTTCAAGGGAAGAATTCTGAGGTATGTTACTCTTCTGAAATTATTATTATTATTATAGCAGTTTTATATGCCATCATACAGTATCAGTATTTTCATCTGGTATCATTCTTCCCCTCACATTTCCTAGGAAAAAGAGTGGTCGAGGGGGGGAGAGATCACCATGCATATTTTAACCAGTATCATCATAATGATCGTTTGCTGCTCTCAGTGCTAGTGGATTTTGTATTTTTTAATAGGAAAAGTAAATAAGCATAGTTTCTAATATTTGAGGACAACTTTAAGTAGAAATTTCTCCATAATGAGCAATGTCTGTCCTTCTTAGATATGTGCTACTATGAGAAACAGATTTATTCAAGACCCCAATATATTTGCTGTGAATATATTTTTAATGTATTTCTCTAACATGAAAGAGCTGGCCAGAGCTTAAACTTTTTTCTTTTGGTATGTCAAGCTTTGCTTTTTACGGTGTTTTATGTTACAACCTAATTAGTATCTTACAGTGCCATTACATGTACTTAGGGTGTAGGGTTTCACTAAATACACTGAACGTTTTATTTTGGGGGACCTCCGTGACACACTCTAAGCAGTTTTAGGCAGGCTAAGAATATGTTTCCAGTCAATCAAGCCTCTAGAGATAGGTTATCCACCTCTGGCTAATGCACTGCAATAAAACCTTCACTGGTTCTGACTGCGTGATACAGTCTGTTATTAAACCCCTTAACTGTGCGTGGCTGTGGGACTTGGAAGGGGGGAGGGAGACAATTATTTCCAGTACTTCATAAAGCCTACTTCAACAAATTATGTGAAGATTAACTAATAGCAGCCTCAGCATTGGATGGCTGGCCAAATTAGGTATGACTTATCAGACGGGTGCTTCATCGGCTGCTCTTTAGAGCCTGCCTTTGCAGAGAGGGTCTTTCAATAGATGATGAACCAGGTCTGCACCGCAACAAAAGAGAGATCAAGCAAACGGTGCTTTGAGCTCCTCTGCAGACCAAGCCGGTTTGCAAAGCCAGTGAGGTCTCTGAGTGTCGGCAGTTTTCCTGCTGAGGATTAAATGCCCCTGCACAGAGCCAGGATATCCCACAAATCAAAAGCAGCGGGCAAGGAGAAGGGGCAAGCAATGGGAAGCGCAGTCCAGAGCACCATGATGGATTAGGGAGAGGGCCTTGTGAATGCTCCCTTTTCTGAAGGGGAGATAATCCGTCAATCTCGACAGGGCAATCCTGTCAGACTATACCATGCTGGAATCCCCGGCATCCTCTTCGGTTTTTTATCTGTCCTGTGGAGGGCACCAGCATTCAATGGCACTTGCTACCCTGGGCATTTGACGAGGAGCTGAGGAGGGATATGGGGCATGTTTGGGAAAGGAACTATCTTTTGGCCTCTCTGCAAAATGGCTGTATTATCTTCTATATTTGGAAGGCTGGGCAGAAGCCAGTCCAGGATGTTTTGGAACAGCTGATAGCTCTAGCCTTGCAGTAATAAAATGCAAGATAAATTGTTTATGTTCAAAATATCTTAAGATTCAGACAGGGGAAGCTTAGTCCAGTACCATGCAGGTAGAGCACTTCCTGGGCTAGAAGGGCTTCCCAGGAGGAAAACCTAGGAAGATCTAGACTTAAATAGTTTATGTTTAACCATGAAGGGATCACCTTGCTCTCTCTACAAAGACCTTTCATTTCCATCTGGAATGAGTATACGATAACCTAGTCAGACCAGCCTCTCAGTCACCGATCAAAACACTGACTCTTGACATTTGCCTAATTATCTTTTCTCATCATCAGTCATCTCTTGAAGTCTTTGCTTCATTCAGATGCCAGGTATTTCCGAAATTAATCATGTCATTGAAAGCGGCATCTTTTCATGTAAATGGACTTTATTATCTGGATCGAAAAGCTCCCCCCGCTCCTCCTTTGAGCTGCAAAAGCCCATTTGTAGCGAAAGTGTCTGAAATCTGACATGCTGCCTTCTCAAGAAAGATTCGTAGTGGTGACCTCCCAGCAAGAGCTAAGCATCCGTCACCGGGAGTGCGTGTGTGTGCTGCTTGCACCCTTGGGCTGGATGCATGCTAATTTGCCCCATTGTTTCGGGGTGAGTGGCTTTCCAGCACTTCCAAACAAAGCCTTTTTGCATAAGCTTCTGTGTGTACAATTTTATGTTCACATCATTCCATCATCCTCTGTCTATTCCTGATATAAGAGGGGATGGAAATGTCTTTGTTTTCTTGTCACACTGGGGATTACAGGCTGGATTTAGCATGTTAGCAAGGCCACTCCTCTTTCATTAAATCCCATTTGACAAATGTTTGGGACCACAGGATTGATCAGCCCATTTCACTGCTCATCCTAGCTTTAACTTTCAAAGGGGCACTATCTCCAAACCTCGTTGATTCAACAAGAAACCGATCCACTGTAATTGACTGTGCATGCAGAGTATTGCAGTGATGTATGAAGAAGTAGCAGTGATAGGCATACTCTTAGGACTTATCAAAGCCTTAGTAGAAGAATGCATTTGTTTTTCTCATTAGACTCATATTTTAATGAATTCTGTGATGGGCAGGATTAAGAGCAGATCAGCACTGATAACGCAGTTCTTAATTTTGGAGATTTCACTTTTTAAGTCGTGGTGATGCATTTAACAACTCCTTTCAAAAACACCCTGTTATTTTATACCCATTGAGCTTCCCTCTGGGACCATCTGAGGACAGCACTATTAATTGTTGGCAAGTTCTATGCTCAGATTTAAAAAGTGAAACTTGGGCATCATCTGACTAAAAGGTAGAAGTGGAAGCGTCTCACTGGCCTTCTGTGCTTACACTGTAAAGTACCAAAACCTTAAGGTCACTGTTTTTTATCATCAGCAATGATCTGAAAGTATCAGCAAATTTATTAGAAAGTTTTTAACATTGTGTGCCATGTGAGAGTCATGTTCTATATTCCCTGTATTTCCTGGCAACAGTTTAAAAGCATGAACAGACCAAAAGTTGGTATTTTTTAATTACAGGCACACTGTTACACACCACTGAAGATAGCTACAAGTGTTTAGACGTAATGTATAGATTTTTGATTTTTGGATACTAAAGGCAGAAAGAAGCAAGGCCATTATCTAATATGCTTCTCTGTCTAGTAAAGGCCAAAGGATTCCTTGAAGGTTTTTTATGATTCTATATATTTCAGCAGACTTTGCAAAGCTCATGTTAAACTGTCATGATGCGAAAGCCACCACAATATTCAGTAAATTGCTCCCATTGCTAAGCACTCTCATGGTTAAAAAATTCCCCTTAATTTCTGGCATAAATTCATCTAGCTTTGACCTCTGGATGTTAGATCTTGTTTTACGTACGTCTTTGTTAAACTGAAGAGCTCTCCATCAAATTCTGTTTCCTCTGAAGGTTCTTGTATACTGTGGTCAAGTCAATCCTTAACCTTTTCTCTATTAAGCTAAACAGTCTGAGCTTCTTGAGCCTCTCACAATTGTTTTCTAATCCTCATAGTGTTTTTGAGTCCTTTAGCCATTCCCTTGGCTCCTTTTTCTAATTTATCAAAAACCTCTTTAAACATAGGCACCAGAACTATTCCTTTAGTGGTCACAACAGTGCCACAGAAACAGATAATATAACCCGGGCTTCCCCCTGCTTACATATCCTAAGGACTGAAGGTACCCTCCTAGCTACAGAGCTAACATGTAGCTGACCAGCCACCATCCTGCCATGTTCCCTCAGGAGCCATCTCATTCCAGAAGAGAGTTGTCTCCTTTTGTAACTATTCCCTGGACTCTGTTTACCCAAGTTATCATTTTACGCTTCCCCTGGCTCATTGTTGTCTTTGTGCATCAGTGTCCTGTCGTCACTACTTACAGCCTTCCCAGTCTATGTCAGCAACAACTTCATGTTTTCTAACAGCTGTTGAAAATGTTGAACAGCACCCACCCACCAAAGAAATAATCCTTCATTTCCAAATTCTCAGTAAAGTTTCTCAATATCGAGTGAAAGATTACTAGCTGCCCTCCTCCTCCTCCTTTGCTAAGAAAATTGTGAACTACAAAGCACAGAGAAGAGGCAATACCCTTACCTCTGCCTGGCACCTCACATGTCATGCCCACTTCGGTGGGGGATTTTTCGTTCTTTTTTTTTTCTATGCTGTCCTGAGAAAGTACATATACCTGGTGCAGAGACAAGAGACTAGGAAACTATCACCTCTACCAAGGAAGAGTTAAAACTCTTGTCTGCCTGGATAAAAGGATGTGTGCTAATGCCAAGATTCATTTTACCAAGTGAAGGCCATTTATAGGAAAAGAAACGCTTGCTTCTTCACATTTAGATTTGCTGTCTTGTATAGGGTTGCTGCAGCTTTCTGAGATTGACAGGTTGCTTGGCGTTTATCGTTAATTATTAACATTAATTTATTGTTAATTATCATGTCATTATTGCTGTGGTACTACTTTAGTACTAAAGTAATGGGCATCACTTTAATCACAGAATCCATTTGTATGAGTAGAAGTATAGGCTTGTCCTAAGGAACTGTAGAAGGCTTTTTCAAAAAGTAAAAATAATAAAAAACCCTCACCAGTTTTAAAATATTCATTGCTATCAATGCATTTAAATGGATTTCCCTGTACTAGCTATAACATTTAATTTTCTGAATAGTTTTCAGTAGTTCTGGGAACTGTTTTTTACAGAAATGTCTAATTATTATCATTGGTAATTAAATTTATTTATTATGTTTTGCTGTTGCTGAAGGAGCTTCTCATGCCTTTGACATGCTTTCTTGCACACTCTCACCAAAGATGAATGGAGGTATAATTAAATTCCAAAATAAAAGTGTCAATGTTGACATTGTTTCTTTTTCATAGGGCAATTTGTAACCATCTCTGATTCTTGTCCAGTTTAAAATTATTTCATTAGTTTTCTATTTTTTAGTTTTTGAACATACTTTTTTTTTGCCTTGGGCTCCTCTACCCGCCCCCCCCTTTTTTTAAAATTCCTGTCCAAAAATTGTCATTTGTATTCTGATAACTTTTCAAGAAATCTTGCAAAGTATCAGCTCCAGACTTGTCCTTAGCCTCTTTAGCCAAAATTTGGTATTTCCGTGTTGCAATTTGAAGAAATGGGTGCAGTGGAAAAAGAGAAGGCAAAATGAACAAGTGGAAAAGAATTTTGCATCCCAAATAAAAGAATACTTTTGGTTGAAAAAAATGAAGAGAATTTTTAAAAAAAGAGAAAGAGGGAAAAGAAATTTTAAAACTTTCAGTTCTGATAAAAGTTTTGAACAAACAGAAGCATATTTGCAGAAAGGTGAGGTTCTGAGATGGGTAGAAAAAGCTAAAGCAGAGGGAATTTTGGAGGAAAAAGAAAAGCTGTAAATGGCAATTCTTTTTTTTTTAGTGCTTGCTTTCTGCCCTTCTTTCATAGAGTGTAAGGACACACAAGGGGTTAAAGGTCCAGGAAGAGAGCTAGGGAAGAAAAATCCCTCTGTTAATTGATCTGCCTGTCTGGTGACGAGGGCCAGCTGAAGCTTGTCAGAAACTGTATGAGCTGAATCAAACTTGGGGCCCTAAGTAAAATACAGACACCTGGAGTGAGGAGGGGCTGGCTCGCACTGTGCGCAGCTATTTAGTTGTTCTTTTAATGTAGGCAGGGAAGGGAAAGGGTCAAGCAGTGCTGAGCCTGGGCTTGAGAGATGTCAAATAGTTTTTCCACTGAAAAGAAACAAGGCTAAAGCCTGTTAATGGCATCTAATGCTATTATTGTGAAAGCCTGTGTGTACTTGTGGGCTTGCTGGTGTATATTGGAGGCACGTTTTGGCAATTGAGGAGGCATTGTTGTTTGATAGTCTTACCCATAGGCATGTCACTGGGCAAGCAGCAGTGGAAATTTAGAGTGAAATCTGCACAACTTGATTTCAATTCACGCTGCTCAGGGCAATGTGCTCAGAGGGGATCCTTTACCTCCTGCCCTGCTTCCCTTTCCAAAGAATGAAGCGATCCAGAGTACATCCTAAAAAACATTTTTCTTTCTCATTACTCTTGGTTCTGCCTCCAGACGCCTTCGCCGATGCAATCTGGCTAGGATTCTACATGCCACTTTGTTTGACCCTGATGACATAAGTTGACGCATGTACTTTTGAACCTTCCCAAGAATGAATAATATCCCTGCAATAAAATGAAATCCTAGCATTTTTAACCCACCAAGCCCCTGTGATTGTTGGGGCTGGGCATGTCAAATGGTGGCTCAGCCGATGGATGCCTGAAATGGAAGGGGATAGATTTCCACCCCCAAACAAACAAGCCATTGAGACCTGGCACTAGTCCACTTTTCTCCTGATACCTGTGATGAGCACATTTGAAACACTGAAAGCTTTATTTCATGGTTAGTGGGAGGACAGAGAGAGAGGACTAAAGAAGGTGAAAAAGAGCAGAGAGACTTGTGGCTTCAGATTTTAAAGGTAGCAAGTACCCTAGGAAATCTCAAGGGCTGGAGGAGGCTCGCTGGAACTAAAGCTGCGAACCATCAGGGCTGCTTTGATTCTCCTGTGTTAGGTATAACTTAAAATAGGTCTTTCCCTCCCCTTTGTCCTGAGTTCCCAAAATACTACACTTCAGTTAGAGACGGGCCTCAAGGTTACACCAAGTTCAGACTTCCGCCGATTTTAGTGAGGTCAAACCCAGAACTTTGTTTGGGGATTTCTATACTTTTTGAAGACTTCCGTACTCCTGGCTGAGCCCAGGCCATATAAAAGAGGACCAATACACAAATGAACTGCATCATCATTATTAATGTAAGATCTTAAGCCTTAGTTATGCCATTCCTGCAGCTTTCCCATTTGGTGTCCAGACATGCCAAGAGCAGACCACAAGGAGACATGAGCAGAGCCCTTTTCTCCAAGAGAAGCTTCCAAGCTTCTCCTCAAAGTCCTTAAACCCTGTCAAGGCACAATTTCACAAGGCAGTATTTCGCATTTCAGTGAAATACTGAAATGGTCTTTTCTGGAGGAGGATTGTACTTAAATCAGGATGCAGGAGGTTGTATTTGGCTGAACCAGTGTGATAACTGTATGGCTGAAATAGAAACTGCCAGTATTTATTTGTGTGTATTATTTGTTGGATGCCATGAATCCTTTTTCCTCTGGACTTCGGGTGCTATTCACATCTATCAATGGAGTAGAAGGTTTGCCTAAACACAGTAACTTTACATATTTATATTTAAATACTGCATTGAAAATAGCAAGGACAAATAAAAACACGTGATAAAAGGAGATTAGGTCTCTCCTTGATTAGGTCATTGTTTTAATTAAAATAAAATCAGGTTTCATTTTTTTCATTCATTTAAAATGATAAGACTACCTTGAATCTGTCTTCCACACTTCAGTTTTGTTTTGTTTCTTGAAGAGAGGCACTGAGGAGAACTGATTGCAGTTATTCTTGACATTTTAAATGGCCATCCTTTTCTTCTTGGATATGGTACCCAGATGTATAGTTAGAAAGTTAAAGTGGCTCAGCTAAAGATAAGGATGCTGTGAACTTCGGTTTTACAACTCTTGCCTTGGCCTCCCAGCCCAGCTGATTTAGTAGGAATGAGCTTGCCCAGCTCACAGAAATTCAGCCCGGGGGGAAAAGGGCGGNNGTACTCCACAGACCTCTGCTCCAAATGCACGTAGAAAACTGCTTGACCGGAATGTCGAGAGCAATCCTGGCTCTGCAGCCTCCCCTAAACCAGGGACCTGGGGGAGCTGCCCACGGTAGGGAGGCTGAGCCTGAGCAGTGATATGGGCAGGAGCTGGGGTTGCCTGGCTGGAGAAATACAGGAGATGGAAAGATAATAAAAGGAAAGCATGGGGAACAGATTGCTTGAGCAGAATATTTTAGCTTAATAAAAAAAAAAAAAAAAAAATCCACAGATAACCCACTCCTCTAAGATTACAGTCCTCTGCATGAGAGTGATGAAATTTATACAAGAGAGAGACATAATGAAAGAAATTGTTTATTTGTTTGTTTGCCTTTATAAAACCCATTTGGGAGGAACATCAACAAATATACCATACATCAGTTATCTGCCTTATACCAGTTACACTGATGCTGGAGACATCTTTTGTTAGAAATTAATGTATGTAATAAAGTTTTACATTTTTCATATGTTTTGAAGTATGTGGGTCATAATTCTTTTGACTGCATAATTACTTTTTCTACACAAGAAAAATGAGGTGCTTAGTTCTAAGTAAATAACCTCAAAACAAACCAAGAAAAACAGTTGCATCTTTTTTATCTTCTGGGTCTTGCACAATAAATATTTTGCTAGAAACTTTAAAAAAAAAAGTTATATATTCTCAATATAATTTCACTTAAAAAAACCCCCGAAGACCCTCTAGAATCACTTTGAAAAATACATTGAAGTTAGAGAGGAAAAGAAATGTATTATTTTGTGACATTTTTAGGTGCAGATGAAAATAATACTTACTGGAAGAGTTTGCCTGGTTAATCATTTTAGGTTTTCCTTTCTTCACATCTGGACCATCAAAAAGCTCCAGTAAATTAATTTCACTAGATCCAAGAACATTTAGTGCTCTTGCTTCTCTGCCTCCATTCACTCTAACTGAGCCTGAAGCCATGACTAAAGAGCCTGTGTGATATGCAGACACATGAGGACAGTCCAGTTGAACCAGCAGGCAATGGAAAAATTCCCTCTGCAAATCAAACTGCCTTAATTTTGATTGCTAATGGCAGACATTGGAAAATGGTGTGATAACCTCCAAAAAATAAGAGTCTGGCTTATATATCATGCCAATATAAAGGAAGGGGTTGTGCTCTGTTTTTTTGCCTAATTCAGGACCCTTTTTGTTCGTCAACGTGGTTTTCTGGGATTTCTGGGTGGTGTTACATTGGGTTTGTGAACCTCTCTCTTTTTTTATCTTGAGCACCAGAAACTTTTTAGAAGACTTCTAAGGAAAATAGGACTTGCAGAGATGGCAGCAGCAGCTTAGGTTTCCCAACCAGTAAACAACTGTATATAGGGGGTATAAGTGGGTGCTCCAGCCATGTACCACTGGCAGCAACTCAGTCCCTGAAGGAAAGGAGCCCTGGAAAAGGTCACAGCCAGTTTGCCATTTCTAATCCTTAAGCACCAAACTAATGTCAACTCAGGGTCATGTAAATACAGATAGGAAAAGGGGAGGAAGGAATGCTTTAGGGGAAAAAAAAATCGAGATACGGGGTTTTTTAACTAAACTGAAATAAGCAACTCTTCATCAGAAATCAGGGAGTCACACTGGGTTCGGCACTGGCTTAAATAAATCAATTAAAGTACTGATTTAAGTTAAACCAATATGCTAGCAAGGCCTTAGGATTTCATCTTCTGAAGACTTACGTGCATGCTTGGCTGAACAGTGGGAGTGATTATCTGTATAATTCATGGTAGGAATACAGCCCTATTATTTAAGGATTCAGCTTTATAATATACTCTATATTTGCAGATCGTTGCCTCTGTGCAGGGTTTCTGTGGATTTGGAGCCACTTGCTCCGGGTAAAATGTTTTCCCAACTCCTCCACCCACCCCTTTATTATGCTCTCATGGTCATGACTGTTGTCTCTTCCACCTCATCTGCATGAATTGCACTGGTGGTGCTGGTGAGGGATGTGCCACTTCTGTGGAGCCAGGACATTTTTTATAAATATGTAAATAAAATTTACCTTCTTTTGCTGACCCCTCGATGGGCCGTTTTTGGCCTGCAGCAAATATTTATGTGTGAGCTGTAAACCCCTGAAACTGAGGGGTTATAGTGGAAATGCTGACAGAGTATTAAGAGACCTTTAACCCTTGGTTTAGCTGGCCCTGCTATAATTACAGGTCTGTCTGTTATTTTCAATAGCACTCGTCATGACCTTGCCTCTATTTTTCAATTATAGTAGAAGTTGTGAAGGGAATTATTACTAAGTTATGGGTTC
Source organism: Oreocharis arfaki (assembly GCA_013398015.1). Lineage (NCBI taxonomy): Eukaryota > Metazoa > Chordata > Aves > Passeriformes > Paramythiidae > Oreocharis > Oreocharis arfaki. The sequence goes on along the minus strand of VZRR01005607.1, from coordinate 224,360 downwards.
CCCCTCTCTCTGAATTCAATCTTTATTAAACATGTAAAGCGCTGAAGAGGCAGGATTGGGCTAATAGCCTTTTCCCTCCCTTTCCCTCCCTCCTTTCTGGACTATGGTTCAAGTTGTGCATAAGCACTGAGTAAAAGCCCTGTGATTTGAGCCTCCCAAATCCCCTGTGAGCACTGAAACTGGCTGTACAATAAGCATCAAAGGTTAATGAACAAGGGAAAAAAAGTTGACATTTTATTTGGTAATGATTCTGGTGCTTGAAATCTGAATGGAAAAGATGAAATCCAGGAGAAGGTTGCTTTTTTTTTTTGTTCTTCCCTCCCTTTTTTTTCCAAAGGCTCCTTGTCTGGAGGAGGCAGGTCCTATCAAACCCCAGAAATGTCTGTTTAGGAACATTTGTGATCACAAACAACTGGGCCGTAGTGTGCAGTTTAAGGAAACCAGCTGGAATACGTTTTTCAAGCAGCATTGTCAGTCCCAGCTCTGTCTCCCTCCCTGCTTTGGGGAGGGAGGGAACTCACGGGGGCAATGATATCCAGCCCTTTTCACTGCTGACCCATAGCAGTTCAGTGAGCTGCCGGCGCTCAAGGTGGAATAATGCCCCACTCTCATCGGCTGTGCAATGTCCCATTGGGTTTTCACAGCTGGCCCCTGCGGAAGTTCCCGCAGCCTCAGTTGCCCAGACTTAATGAGCCTGAAGTTGCCCACCAAGTCTGCAGTGTGCAGGGAATCCCCAAGGAACAGGGATATTTTACAGCTGGGTGTACCATTGCTAAAGGGATGATAGAGGGATGTATGTTTCCCTGGCTGATGAACAATTCCCAGCAGCCCAGCAGTAGCCTGGAAATCTCCACAGAGGTGACAGCAGCACCCATCCCCAATATCACCATGGGACTCTCCTGAGGCATGCATGGTTAAAGCAGTGGAGGGCCTATGTATAGCCTGGAAAAAGGGAGATCCTGCATCCTAAAGCTGTAGTCTTTTGGGATGAGCATTGACTTTTCTTATCATGGGACTGACGTAAACTCTGTATTTTGCATATGCAAACCCCCTGACACGCAAAGCCCCCGACACAAGGAGGCAAGCAGAGAAAAAATTCATGGTGTAGGAAGAGCACAACAGTTCCTTGCATTGCAGCACAGGCATGTTAAAAACAAAAGGATGGCAAGAGAGCTACTTCAAGGCAGGAATTTCCTGGGATCCTCTGGCTTCCCACTCATATCCTCAAATTTAGCCCCAGGAAGGGTACAGGCTTTGTGTTGGCCCTCATCCCCCTGGGGAAGGGGACCTTGGCTGTTCTTTCAGTATCTCCCTATCAGATCCACAAATTGAACCTGTGGAGCAGTTTAGGTATTTTCTTTTTTAATAGGAGTGATGGATTGGCCTTCAGTGGCTGAATGACCTTTCTGTTCCAGTCTAGGCAGCTGCAGAGGGTTTGAGAAACATGACTGGATCAGACCCTTAGGAAATGCTTTCACTAAAGCACTTTATGTGCATTTGGGGAGCTCATGAATCACTGGGCTTTGCAGATAACTTTACCCTTAAAATATAGGCGATTATATTCATTTTAATATTTACCCAGGTAGGGCACAAAGCATGTGGCCATGAGGCGTAGAGTGGTGCTGAGCGATGGCTTGTCTGCATTGTTTATAGATGAGTAATTAGAGCTGCTGTGCTGAGGCTGTGGGATGGTGACCAAACTGGCAGGCTATTTATTTACATGACTCAGTGAATGAAACTGAGTTGGAAGCATAACTTATAGGTGTTATTCTTTCTCTCCCCACTCCAGTCCCCCTGCCCCAAAAAAAAGCAGTTTTGGAGTATCCATGGCTACTTAATGATGTATCTTCACACTACGTATTTTGAACACCATGTTCCTTTATTGAGGTGAAAGGAAAATGAATTAGCAAAAGCTGGCACAGGTAATTAGTATTGTGTGGGCAAGAGAGGGAGAACACTTTTTAAATGGCTTGCATTACATTTATAAATCTGTTCTGTGGTGCTCACTGCTTGTAGTTATGGCTAAGGATGCTCATCTGCCCCTCATCTTCCACTGCATACCACTGCCTGCCTTCTCCACTTCGATGACGTTGAGTACTTTACCTTGAATAATTTAGACCTCAAATTAAGTATTTACACTTAATTATTGCTGATATGCAATTATCAATAAAAGAAACAGCTTCTTGTTTATCAAATGTGTGAGCTTTTTTCTGGGAAAGGTGAGAATTTTGAGAGATGAAATTTTACAGTGAAGTCACCTCTGCAGGTTTTACCAATCTTATCAGTGCTGTCCCAGAATATTTTCTCCTACTTTAAAGTATATATTGACATGGAAATTATTATTGAAAGCAGAATTGAAAGTAGTTTCTTTCATTATTCTAAGAAAAAAACCCACACCTTTTTTTCCATAGGCCTTTGGATTTTAGACTACTGAAAAACGTGTAAAGTGTATGAAAATGTAGACCCTTGGCTCCAAAATGAAAATAGCATTCTTATTCCCTAATTGGCTATAAGAGCTGGTTTCCACTTTTCCACCTGCTTCAATTAAATCAGTAACTCATCTGTACACTATCATTTTAGCTTTCAAGGTGGAAAGAATTGTGAGGGAAGTGTGGCATAGAAAGGTTAAGCTTACACATGGTGGCACAAAAAGAAAACATGAACTGGCACTGGAGTCTCATCAAGCATTGGGTTGTTTTGGTTTATGTGCTTCTTTATACCTAGCTCTTCTTCTGCAGCATTTGTTAAAAGGCTCAGTAGCAGGTTGCTATTTTCATATACCTGTCCAAAACACATGGACTTATGTTTACAAATTAATCTCAAGTGTGTCCATGCTATAACCAAGTGTTTATTTCCTTGTTTTCTGGAATGTTGACAGTTGAAAAGGTAGGTTCCATTGCTACAAACGATGAATTTTCCCTGTACATTTCCTTTTAAAAGCTATTTTGACTTTATTATGAGTATCTTCACAAATCTGGAGAACCGAGAGGGGGAAAGCATGAGCTGGCCAGAAGAACTCTTCTCTATGTGTCTCTAAGGTAGCTGCTCTGTGGTGGGGTGACCAGGGGATAACTTAGCCAGGTTGCTTGGTCTCCGTATCCTACTGCTTTTTTTGATCAAAGTGCTTCTTCTGACCTTTCCACTTTCCATAACATACCAGGACTGGTGTGGATACACATATACACAGAAGCAATACTGGACCATATTCCTCCTTTGTAATTCTATTAAACCCTAAATCAAGACCACTCATACTTGACAGTGGGATCTGCCTTTCTTTCCTTCCTGTGGTATCTGTTGCTACTAAACGTGGCACTTTTTGATGAAGGCAGTTTGTTTTAGGTCTTTTTTAATATATAAAATGTTCAGAAATGGTTATTTCCTTTTTGAAGACAGTTATTCACTCTTCTGTAATAATTTGTATATTCCGTAAATGCTATAGGGATATTCTTCTTGCCAACTCTGGCTAAAATAAAATATAACGGAGGAAACCACTGGCTGTACATTAGAGCAGGTCAGAAAAGGGGCAAGTTGATTTATGCGTCCAGTGCCATGAAGCATTTAAAGGCACACTGGCTTGCAAGGATGTGAGAAGCCCTCAGTTGCCACTGGCAGGCAGAGCAGTGCAGCAGCCCCCACACTGGCCTTAGGAGGAGGCTGCGATCCACTGCCCACACCATCCTGTATGGAGAGATGCTGCTGGGCCCAATGCAAAAGCCAACATTCAGAGGAACTCATGCTTTCAAGTCATTTATCTGCTTCCTGAAATCCTACATGATCTATCCAAGTGCCAAAGTAAATGAACAAATCACATTTTTAAAGTTTTGCTCATTTTGTTTGATAGATTGCCAAGAAAAAAATTTCAAGGGGTCTACAGGTCATTCAGGTGAAAGAGTGACTTTCTGCTGTGTTTTTCATGTGAGTAAAATGCAGATCTATAAAGGATTAAGAGTCTTTATTCAGCATTTGAACTTTAACATTCCTCAAGCCTCAAATTTTTAATCTTCAAAAGAAAGTAGTCATTTCATGGCGAGTTATGAAACGTGAATTATTTATTCCACCAGTAAATATGTAATTAGGCATATTTTGAAAATCTGTAATTAATCCCTCACCCCTTAAACCCATAAGAAATGCTAATATGCCTCTGAGGTAAGGCAGGTTTCTATAAAGGGCATTATGTAAGCTGTTCTGATCTGTTGTATAATTATGTTTGCTGTCTGTAGTGGAAAAAAAATCCTAGTGAGAATTTGTTGTGGAGGAAAGGGAAGAAAGAGAAGAAAAAGCTTCACTCCTCACTGAGCAGGAGGCAATTATTAAATGGCAATATATCCAAAGCTTTTCATTTGGTTGGATTGGGTTTCAAAGGGTGCGGTGCACACACTGGGCAAGAAAATCAAAGCTGGTTGTTTTATTCCTACTAGATGCAGCAAACTTATCAGCCCTGCCTCAATAACCCCATAGCAAAGGAGCTATTTTGGCCTGGCTACGCCCACAGTTTAGCACAACTGTTGTTTCCCTTTTGTCCTCTTGTTCCAGTACCTTCCCCAGTGGATTTTTCCTGAAAAAACAGGGAGGTCTTGAATCCAAGCAGTATCTTTTGAACCATGTTCACTTTTTCATCTTGCATCATCATAGCACAGTATAAAGAAATATGACCAAAAAGAAATACATATATCTTTTCATATACATATATATCTGAAATATGACTTTCTGGCTTGCTTCTTCAGCAAGGAAATCTGTTGAGAATAAAGTTTATCTGACCAATTTTACCACTGTGGAAAGCCCAAGAGCAGATTGCTAATCTCAGCCATGGTTTTGGTTTGAAATGACTAGAAGTATTTTAAGAACCTTTCACTACCAGCAAGTGCCAGAGCTCTGTCACTGCTGTAAGAGTCTCTTGTTGACATTTTAACTTCATTGGGAGGACAGGGGCAACCTCCTTCTTGAGCTGATGAAGGCCATTTTGGTCAAAATTGGGCATTTTGGCACTTCGGATTGGATTTACGAGGCTCCATGAGGGGCCAATACACATCAGAAAAGATCATATAAATTTTCTCAAAAAACAAGCAGATAAGTTCATGCAGATGTGTTCATAGGTGATTAGTGAATACAACCACCTGACTACAGCCTCAGAAGAAGTAGGTTGCTGTTTTCCAAAACAGAATATCAGGGGAAGGATTTTTCTGTATGATGTGGACTGTTTTCAATACTTAATTATTCTCAAAGTCCTAATTATTGAGCTTATTAGTTCATTATTTTCTCACTCCCACCAGTGGTGGTATGTGGGAATTTTATCTCCTTTTTCTCCATGCAGCTTTTTACTTCTGTCCCAAGGCAAGAACCTTAGGTCAAACCCGTGGCCTCAAAATTATCTGGCTTTAGAAGCCTTCTGAAAGAGACACCGTCAAATGTGTGCTGAACTTGTCCATCACACCCAAGACCAGGGAGCAGATGCTGACTCAGTACTTGATGAAGAAAGTCAACTAGAATTTGGGCATCAATAAAGCAGATGTACAGCCATTTATCTTCTGAAATGTAGGCAACTTGATGTTAGAAGGGTTGTAGCTCCTAAAACTCTGCAGTAAGAAGAAAATGCCTGTAGAAGCTAAAAAGTACCCATCAGGCTGCTCCTCTACAGGAACATATGCCTGAGTCAATGACATTCAATGGTACAGCACCACTGAAGTTAACATGCCTTCTTGTCATCTGAATTTCTTTAAAGCAACAGGAAATGCAGTATTCTGTAGAAGCTGCTGACCTCCTGGTGAATTTGTCATGGGTGTTTTAATATTTGTCATCTTTATTAAAGACCTTGGAGATGTGAGATGATGTGAGGATCCCAGCTTTTTTCTGAATCAAGCAAGTGTACCAATAGGGAAGATGCTGCTTCACTGGGAAGAAAGTCTGTGAAAATATACCCTGCTCCACTGTGGTTTTTGTTCTGAAAGCTTTTAATGCTTAGGCACTCTAAGGAGAAGAAAAAGGCATTTCCAGGGAGTCATTGATGCCACCTTAAATAGACGTGTTGGCTTTTCCATACCCATTAGCCCACAGAAAATGACAAGACATCTAATTTTCTGGTGCATGAATAGTTGACTGAAATGAGTAGAAGCCCAGGTCAAGCTCTGAGAGAACCTAGCCCAGATGGCAATTACAAAGAGCTTCATATGTATCATTGAAATTTTATTATTTTTAAGTCCAGATGATTCCTGGGATCCTAAATGATGAGTATTCAGCACTGGCATTTGGCAAAGCTATGTCTACTTATTTTTATTTCAATTACACGTAAGTCAAAAATAGTCTTGTTTGTATTTTAAGGCACAGCAGAGGGAGTATAAATTCCCATAATGTGAGCTTTTCACTGAGGTTTCATTTCAGTTTTCCATTCATTTTGTAAAGTGAATTTACAATAAAAGTGCTGCCAGTGGACATTATAGCCAAAAGTATGCTGGCTTCAGCAATGGAGAGATAAACCTCTCCTCAGATGGTGCTTTTGGTGCAGAGAAGTGTCTGTGTCAACAAAACAATCCTCAAAAATGTAAAGGACTGCTGCAAAGAGGAAGGGAATAATCAGATCTCCGTGCCTCTTGAAGATAGGACAAGAAGTAATGAGCTTAAATTGCAGTGAGAAAGATTCAGGTTAAAACCCTCTTGTGATAAGAACAACGATGCACAGCAAGACTGTTGCCTGGGGACGTGGCAGCTTTTCCAGCACTGAAGGCCTTAAAACACCGAAGATAAGCATTCTGACACGAATGACACAGGTGCCATGGGCCAGGAAAGGGACTGGTGACCTCTGGAAATCCCCTCCAGCCCTTTGAGGTGATGACTTTTCAGGGTTATGCACTTTGGGATGGTCTGCGATGTGAAGCTTCGGGAGAGTTGTGCCTGTTGGAGATTTTCATCTGTGATAGAGGCTCCATGTTGTTAGGTCTGGGGAGGTCTGAATAATGATAAATGAGTTTGGAGAAAATGAGAAGGAACACACTAGCATGCCTAGTTTCAGAGAAAAAATAATTTAGGCCATTGGGTACCATGAAGTCCAAGTCTTTTGATGGATCCTCTCCATGTTTTTCTGATGAACTCACAGGGTACATTGCTGTCCATCTTTCTTGTTGGCCACAGATATTCCTGAGTGAAAATATAAGAGAGTTTCATTTGCACCATTCAGCAAAGCAGGAGATTGCCAAAACCTTGAGGAGAGGGAAAAAGGGATGGACATGGGGGGAAATGCAGTGGAAGGAGAAAGGAAACTGAAGTATCAGGAGCCTTTAGAGGGCAGTAAGAATCCTTGGAGGGGGAAAAAAATAAGGCCGTAGTGGATGAGAGATGGAACAGGGTCTTAAAGGGGGATCTGAAAGGAAATGTTCCAGAATTTTGTTTGACCAACCTCCTGACCACACTGAACTTCCCAGGTATTGTTTATACCTGACGGGTTTCTAATAATGCACATGAACAGAGCTTTTGCTGATAAGCCCAGGTGGATAGTGGTGGTATGATAATTATGTTTCTACTTGCCCCCTGCCAAGATATTAGTGGAAATTTGCTGTTGTCTATCTTTTAAACTCAAGATGTCATGATCTGCTTTATTGGTATAAATATAAGGAGACTCCATGAAACAAATGAAACCCAAAAACCTTGAAATGCTACCAAGTGCTTTCCTGTGCCACTAAATGGTTCCTCCCTCAGGAAAGAAACAGATTCCTGGTCCCAGTGTGTAAATCTGTGTACGTGTTCATCCACGTTTCTGTGTTGTGCAGGCACCATACCTGGAGCGCATGTAACCTGAAGGAGGAGGTGGAAGCAATGGGATGAGCCCATGCGCCCTCTGCTCCAGAGGCTGCTGTCACCACCACAGTCCCACTCTCAGTGATAACTTTCTTGAGAAAACTTTGACTCTCAGGCAAGCTGGGAATTTGCTCCACATGAGCAAATCATGTCTGAATTTTGCGTCTTCATACCACTAGGAAAACTCCCAATTTTTTGTTTCTCAAGGCAGTATCCCCTACTCTATCAAAAGATGCTCTTACACCATCATTCATTAAACACTTGCTGTATGACAATTCCATTGTGCCATTGTATTCCAGCTTTCTGTGTTTAGTTGCTCAAAGTAAAATTGATTTTATGCTAATATGACTGCACGGGGCAGATTATTGTGCTGCTGCACATAAATGCTTGCCTTGCCAACTGGTCCTAGTTAGTTGGTTTGAGTGGAAAACCAGGGGAGAGATTTGAAGTGAGAAGGCACACAAATCTAAAGCCAGGATCTAACGCGACATTAGCTGCTTTGCTTGCTTATCTGTGGGTCCCCACTTCCCAAGTATGTTACATATAATTACTACATCGCATTTTTAATTGTTTGTTTTCCTCATTGCAGTGCCCATTTCTTATGTTTCTTCTTCAATGTATGTAGTACCCCAGCAACATCCACATTTATAATTACAGAAGATAAAGTTATAATATTCCTGAGGCAAAACTGCATTTTAACAACTGTGCTAATGTGGAAAACAACTTGTGCAGAATAAATATGCCCTACAATTAGTGGTATGCCGACATTTTTCATGGTTACCTTACATATAAATATACTCAAGCCACTGACATTTTTCCTAAGGGCTTTTATCTCTGCAGCCCCAGAACTGCAGACAGATTTGTTGTAAGTAACACTATCGCCATAATAAGTTTGAAAGCCCATTATTTTTTAAAAAAATTCATCTGCTTTTACATCTGCATAGCTCGGGGCTGGGCCGGTGGGTCTGATATTGTCTGTCTGATGAACCATGGGTGCGTCCTGGGCTCCCCGAAGCCTATCATTTGGCTGAGGCTAACAGGAGGTGACTGGGCAAAGCCGTTTCACCTGAGGGTGGGCCAGGTCACAGGTCACTTGTAATAGCTTCTCCATGCATCTCCAGACCTGTAAATGAGACCAGAGCCTGACTCACTCCACTACACTTTCTTTGTCTTAGACGGATGCTCTAATCAAACAAATTACCTAGCCCGTGATCACAGCCACTGAGCCAGAGATGGTTGTGCAGACGCTTGTCTGGAGCCCTCCAAGCCCCCTCGACCATGCAGCGCTGCTTAGAAGAGAGGGCTAATGTTTTTCACCAAAGGTAATAAAAAGATTGCGGTCACTTGGCTAAGCTGGCCTCGGAAGAAGTCCCCAGAGACACCATGGGACACAGTTTGACACACACAGCGCAGCAAAGGGCACGTATAGGAAATAATGAAGGCTCTGGCTGCCCCCAGTGTGGGGGTACACACACTGTGGCTTTATGGACCCAGCACATCTCTGTAAAGCCTAAATGCTACATCAGTAAGGGAGCAGGTGCACCTTACCTCTGGGTAGGATTACTCTCTGCTTGGGGTTTTATTTTCTTTTTTTTTAAAGGGGAAAAAGACTGAGATGGGCAAAAATCTCATGGGAAGAAGGTGAGCCCAACCATAAATAACTGGGCTCAGCCAGCACCAATAGAGAAAAGCATACAGGCGTGGTTTGTTTATTGTAAAAGTCAGCCTTAGGCAAAGGATTTAAAACTGATCAGCCTGCTACAAACATATTATATTAGTCTTGTATTTATTTATTGCACAGTCCTTTAGTTTTATTTATTGACCGTCATTTTCTACTGTACTGCAGGCAGTGCTGTCACTGTATTCTAAAAACTTTCACAACAAATTTGTAAACATTAAAAAAATCCCAGCCATCCCATATTTTTATCCTGCATTTTCCAGATATTTTGGCTTTTGTAGAAGTAATGTCAGTTGTTTACTTGATTCCGACTCAAAGAAAAAAAAACAAACCACCAGCCTACGTACTTTCTAGTTTCAGATGTTTTGTGTGATTGTAAAAGAGAAAGAAACCAGTTTTGACTGAGAGAATGAGCTACTGCAAACAATCTGTTGCTAATATAGTCTAATTGCTAGTGATATTTTGAGAAAACAATTAAATTGGAAGTGGGGTTACTTTGGTGTTTATTGTCTGTGACAGCTTCTTTTGGAAACAGGCTCAAGGGCTACCGAACTGGGCCTGTGATGATGTGTGAATAATACTTATAATCAATACAGAGCCAGCCAGCAAAGCAGGGAGTTACAAAATGGGCAAACTCACCTGTGAGACATGTCAGGGTGGGCAGGGAGCTGTTACATGGTCACAGGTGGGTCCTTCCACTTACCCCTATTTGCACCCTGCAGCATCAACGTCCTTTTATGGCACCGGGAACTGAGGGGAAAGATGCTTAGGTGCCTCCTGGGTTTGAGCTAAAAAGTCTGTATAAATTTGGTTGTTGGAGGGAAAGGTACCATGTACTGGAAGAAATACATTTGAACCATGAGTCTAACAGCTCAAGGGAGAAGTCTGGGCAAAATTCCCATGGATTTTCCCGCATCCAGGTTTTCACTGCCAGTTGTCACTGTGATTAGTTCAAAGTGTAAACAGCCGTGCCTTCTGCTAGCAGATGTGCTAAAAGAAGAGGTTGTCACCCACCACCAGGCCTCCCACTTCTTTAGCACCCTTTGGTGGAAAACACCCCTTGCCCCTCCCCACCAGCAAAGCTGCTCATCTGGGTCCATCCAGCCTCTTTTTGAACACCTCCAGGCAATGCTCCAAAGACTTGTGCTGAGATGAAGCCATTTCTGTGCAACCTCCACCTGATAGGCTGCAGCCGTCACAAAGAAGGTGAGTGGGCATTAAAAAGGTTGCCTTGAGGCTACCAAAATGCTATGAAGGCTTTGTATAAGCCAGTGATATGGTTGGGTCAGCAGTATTTAACTGAGTTCTTGTCATGCCATCACATACAAGCTACCACAGCAATGGCATTAAAGAGAGATGGTAATTTTCAGTTCAAAGAGGTCAGATCTTTTGAAATATGTGACATTGTAAAATGATTGCAATGGTTCAGTTACTGAACTTGGTACCACTGGAAGAGGTCATCGCCAGCCCCAGCCCACACCATCCTGGCCTTCAGCAAGTGCTGAGTGTGTGCTGCTGCTCCTCAGTGTCAAAAAGTCCAGGCATGGCAAAAAGGACTATTTAAGCCCATCTATGTACTGGTTGGGGAGTTGCAGAGTTTGCATTTGCAAGCTCTTCTACCGTGGCAGTAAGTCTAGAAAACACTTCTTTATATCTCCTATGAGAACACTAGTGTTCACAATATCTTCCCACTCCAGAAGCTGAAGATTTAGGAAAAGCATCAGCTGCCATCTAAGTGGGAACAAAATCAGGTGAAGGGTTTTGACAGTGAGAGACAGTGTCTCAGGAGCTCTTCCATTTTTGTCCTCTCTGCAGAACTGCTTGCATCGAGACCTTAAAACCCCTCTGTAAAAGCTGTTTGTGTGAGAGCAGATGGTATTTCATTGTCTTTTGCTACTGATCTTGAATTATCAGCCTTTATAATGAAAATGCCAATTCAGCCTTGACTGTTCTGCTATAACTCTACCAGGACCACTATAATGCACACACCATATATACTGAATATTTATTATGGTACTGTGCATATTATTTATTGTATATGCAGCATATTTTGTAGGTGAAAAATGATACCTTATCTAAGTCAATGAGCATAACCCAGAAAAATATGGCAGAGTAATCATGTGATTCATAATTGACATCTGCTCTCCAAAGACTTGGACAGAATCTGAATTTTTAGCGTGCACTGGAAATGCTCCTCTGTTTGCTGGTCTGGGCATAACCATGCCACTGCTCTCTCTGGCAGCTCCATCAGTCTTCTGTATTTCCGTGATTCCCTGGGTGCATAGAAAAGCTGGGCCAGGCACATGCTGAAAATATTTCAAGAAGTTGCAAAAAAGTGCTGATGTTTTTCGGTGTCCAGAAATAAGACAAGGAAGCGGGTTTTTTCTGTCCAAATGCTAATGAAGACCAGCCTATGCTCATCCTCAGGGTTTTCACAGATCAACAGTGGGATTTTATGTGTACACATGTGTTCATGTATACATGAGTGTATCTTCTGTTCTGATTTCACCACTTTGTCGGAGTTCACCATACAGCCTGGATGTGGCCAGACCAGGGAAACCTCTGCAGCCTCTTCCCTCTCCAGCACTGACTCTTTGGTTCAATCCTATCATAAACCCCCATTTCATTAATGTGCTTTTTCTGAAAGAGCGTACGGGTTCCTTGTATGTACTTGGAACAACATGAGGTCAAATTGCTGAGAAAAGAGGATTTAGGATGTGGTGGTCAATGGTTTTTGTCACTTTTTTGTCACTGCTCCTTCTGGTCATGAGAAGCTCGTGGGGCAGTGGGTGATCCGGCTGCATTCAGGTCCTTTTAACATGTCTCATCAGCCTTATTATTAACCAGATTTCCAGACTTAATATATCAATGGGATACACAGGCATTGGCAAACAGCTCCCCAGAGGAGAGGAAGGATGAGAAAAAATCCACAGAAATTACATATTAGGTAAAGTCATATCTGATCTACAGACACTTGACTGAGTTTATGGAGAATAGAAGGGCAGTGAAGCTGGAATTCAAGAAGTAGAGTTGCGTGAAGCCCCTCAGTTCAACAAGCACCACAGCTTGGAAAGTTTTCCATTTGCCATCTTAATTTTTCCTGCTTTTGTGGATTCTTTGGTGTCTGCTACTGCAGCTGGGAGAAATCTAGAGGCATCCTAGCCCTTTGCAGCCTGGCTGCAATATGGCATCCTTGCACGTGTGGGAGGGAGGGCGAGAGGTGAGAGGAGAGGATGAGGAAGGGTTTACCAGAATAAACAACAACAGGGGCATAGCAAGAGTTTTTGAACAAGCATCCAAATCACATTATCGATGGCATCTAGAGACCAGCCCACATCTTTACTGGCACTGCTCTCGCTGCAGGAACGTGGCCAAGTTTGTCTCAGCATTTGAACCAGTCATCCTTGTCAATGACTTTTTTTTTTTGACAGATAAGGCTCTGTTCATATCACATTTAAATGCAATAGCTGAAGAGAACAGAGGCTTCACCACTTTGATATTAAAAGACAACAAATTTTATGTATATATGAGGGGACCTAATCCTGCTCTTACTGAAGCCTTTTGGAAGATTCCCAGTGACTTTGCAGAGACTTTGAATTATGGCCAGCTTTTGCTTTTTTTTCTCCCCCTCTTGCAGGATGTCAGGAATAAATATTTTAATTCAAAATGGCACTGCAGTGCCTTGCACTGCTGCAGGCTGGGACCCTGTCTCCAGCAGCCTCCGGCACTTTTCCCAGCAGTGAGGCATGCAGCCAGAGCACGGCCCTTTGGCGAGCACAGCCACACCGGGGAGGTGCCAAAACACTGCAGAGCAAGGCCAGCATCAACTAGCAGGCAGGCTGTTTTATACATTCAGAAGTCACAAAAATATGTATAGTTCAGTTGGCTCAGTGAACTGCTGAGGAACCTGTGTGCTGTTTGCAATGTGCCCGCTATGGAATAAGACATAGGAAGTTATTTTAGACATAATTTTAAAATATTTCAGGTCCTCTGTGTATGCCAGACCAATGGCAATAAAGCCAACAATCAGTGCTTTATACCAAATAACCACACCTGGTTTGGTTATGCTGCCCTTGCCCCAGGAGAAGTTGGTGGCTAGGCAGAGAGGACGATGGCTTTACTGAGAGCAGGAGAGGAATAAGGCTTGTGAACAATGGCTGCAAAATAAACTTCTTTAAAAATTTGTTGACTTTTAATGAAAGCAGCTTATAATGTGTAAGAGGGACAATGCTGTTATGTCGCAGTGGTCTTGCTTGCCTGTCTAGCCTGGGAGATATTGTGAAGGCTTGTAGTCTGTATCATGGGACTCAGTGTGCCTTGGAACAGTGCTGGAGTAGTCAGTCATTTTATACACCCAGCATGTGTCCATACATATGGATAGGTAGAGACATGCACATACATTTATATACGTCTGTGTAAATCTGTATATACATATATGCACATATGTGCACATATATATTTATAGACACACTGCATATTATTGAATATACATGCTATACCTTTGTATGCATGCATACATATGTATATCTGCTTAGGCTTCTATGCATTTTTATGAGAAAAACAAAATATAAGAAAAAAACTTAAATAATGTAGATAACTAACAAAATGTAATAAATATACCTATTTAAATACATCATGAGCCTTTGCATGTATGCAAATGTATAGGTGAAACAGTTTCATGGATGTTTTACCTTTTCGGATAATTTCGGATGAACTAGATTACATAGTGATCACAGTGGATAATTGCTACGAAGCAAATTAGAGCAACCATGTTATCCTCCTCATATATGGGTCAATTTAAGGAGATAGGGTCAGTCATGTTGTGACCAGCCTACCCAAGAGGAGTTCTGCAAATGGTACTTGGAAATGTCCTTAGAGAGATGGTCTTTGGCTTTGAAAAAGCGTCTGGGAAAAGTGGAAAAGTGTCTGGGATGCTTTGGTGGGGTGCTGCAGCCAGCACCCAACATCCCCGGCACCGCTCACACTCCAGCTCTCCGACAGCGAGTGCAGCTTCCACATGTGCACATCAGCTTTAGGTATGTTTGGAAGTTTAAAAATGAATCATCATTTCCTAGTGGTCCTACCCCCTAAATGCTTCTACTCCACTTATTATCACATCATTTAAGCATCCCAGAATGGTACTAGGAAACATCAGTCTCTGGCCAAAGAATCTGAAGTGCAGTTTTAAGTTTCTTCCCAGGTGTACGTACTCTTGATGACTGTCTTCCAGGTAAAGCAGAAAGAGATTGCCCTCTCCTGCCAAAAGGGATAGAGCAATATTTGTCCTGATTTCTGATGGCAGTTGTTGTCATGCTGCTTGGAGCGGCTGGTACCCTGCTTATGCGAATTCTATGCAAGAGAAGAAACATAATACAGGGTGGAAAAATAATAATGACAAAATTGATAGCTTTTCTGAAAGCCAAACAAGCATCTCTGACTTCACTGTGTCACCTGGCTAATGCTGAAAGCTAGTGTTGAGCCTGATTTTTACAGGGATAAACCCAAACCACCAAACACGGCTGATGCAAGCAAGTCACAGTGATAGCCAGGCAGTAGGTTTTGCCAAAGCCTAGCTTAGACAGATGCTCTATATAGTCCCTGCCCCCCAAAAAATGAAAAGCAGAGATCACTTCAATGTCTTACAGGGTCAAAAAAAAGAGAAAAGGAGTGGCTTGTTAGTAGGGACAAAAATTGGTTTGGGCTTCTCAGAAAGCAGCATGATTCTCCTTCCCTGTGGTACTCGGTTTCTCCAGCACGTGCTCACAGGTGCTGTGAGCTGTGGGGTCACAGGTGCTGTGAGCTGTGGGGTCTCAGCTGCAAGAATTCCTTCACCAGAGCAGCTCTCCTGGGCACAGGAAATTTTCCTTTTCCCTTCAATTCCTGGTGTTTAAGGTCTTAATTTGTCAAGCCCTTGCTTTTGAACGGGAGAATAGCACAGTCCTGTGAGAGTGATGTGGGATGCCCACCCCTGTGGACAGGACTGGAGAGGGATCGGCAGGCCATTTCCCAATGCTTTTCAGATGCCCTCAGTGAATGAGGTGGGGTGGGGGGAAATCCTGGAGATGTCAGAAATGCCGACAGTAAAGGAAAGAAAGAACGAAGGAAAAAACACACTCACATCTGCAGCTGATTTAACCATATAAATAAGTGGTAGGTTCCTCTGGCACTCCCAGCACAAATAATTAAATGGTACATTTGGGTTCTAGGACAGCAAAATACAGAGGGATATAAGAGAGAGTGACATGTATGTATTTGTCCCAAATCATATGTTTATCTTTTTTCCCCTCTATGCAATTAAAAATTCATTAATAACCATATGACTAAAATAAAAGCAGGGCAGTGGGGCTGGACTGGGCTGTGCATCACACTGCATGCGCAGGGAGCTAGGGGCTGCTGTGCCTGCAGTGAGAACGAGACTCTGGTTTTATTTAGGGCCACGCCTCAGCAGTTTTAAGACAACACAATGCAATTAATCCAACCACAAAATGTTCTGCAAGAGCCTGATGGTCCCTGATGCCACCAGGAAGCGACATGCTGGGAGCAGGCCAGCCTTGCCAAAGCTTCTGCAGTCGGGCTGTCAGCAGTCATCTCACTTCTCAGGCAGCCTCTAGGTGCTAAGGTGAGCTTAACTTCATATGTATCTGCCAGACCCAGGGATTAATTTCCTGTAACTACCTGCTTTTTTCTATGTAGGTGTACAGCTGAGGATGTGTGAGATGGATGCTGGCATCCAGAGCTTGAAAAATGTTCTTTCCTCCTCTTAAAAAATCTTTGCCAATGCTGGGAATCTGCTGCCTCTGTTCAGGTGAAGCTCCCCTGTCACTTTTTCTTAGGAGCAATGAAGACATCAAGCCTTATACGGACTCCATTATTATTTTGTTTTATTGTGTTGTCATTTTATGGGAGACTTGAGGCCCACAGGGAGCAGGAAGGCGCTACCAACTAAAGCAGGGTGGGGAGCGGAGGGGACACGTCAAGGCTGCCTGGTATCGGGGAATGATTTCATCCAGAGCCCTACTGTGGCAGGGAAACAATTCCCGTTTACCAACAGGCCCATTATTGTGCTGCTGGTGCCAGAGGAAATCTGTGGCTGGGCAGGGTTGTAAAATTGCCAGTGTGGTCCCTGCCAGAGCCCTTGGCTCCATGGAGCTGGGACAGCAGGCAGGGCTCAGCACAGCATGTGGGTAGCAATAGACCTTGGTGAGGCAGCCTGAACCCGGCCACACAGCCACAGGCTGTTATTATTTTGCTGTGAGAAACACTGGACTGGTCCATGCTGATACACCCCTTCCTACTTGCTTCCCTGCCCTCTTGCATCAGTCTGGGGGTCCTTGGGCCAATCAAAAGTGTGACCATACAAGCGGTGTTATGGGTACTGCGTGGGGTCCAAGCAAGAGAAGGACAAGTCAGCTTATACGATCCTTTTATTATTTTTAAACCTTGAGTCCATGTAGGTAACATTAATAGCAAACCAGAGTGGGATTTGTGAGTTGGCAAGTGTTGTTGGAGTGTTTCAATCTCCTTATCTCTTTTGCAGACTTCTTCATCCAGAATTTAGATCATCTAAATGGAAACCCTTGTGCCTCTGGCTTCCTCTTCTCCTTTCAGTTCTCTTGCTTTTAAAATTGACATTCAATTTTAACCTGTGGAGTAGGGATGGAGCAGCTTTGAATGGAATGAAAGAGACACAGTGCTAATCTGATTTGCACATCCAAACTCCACTGCCAGCACCTCTGAACTGAACCCTCAAAGCCCTCTAAGCCAGAAACACTGTGTGTCTGGACAAGGAATCCACACCAATCACTAGCCATGAACGGACACAAAATCTCAGATACTCCGAGAAGTTTGGAGGGTCAAAAACTCCTTGGTGGCTTCCTAGACAGAACACAGCACAGCTACACATTGGCTGTGGGGCCATGGCAGCTCCTGAGATGTCTAGGCTGGGGTTTAAGGGACACGTAGGCATAACTTTGAGTTTTACACGTGTCCATGCTCACATGGCTACAGCTCACGCAGCTACATGAGCTAATTTTCATGAAGTGTTTTGGGGGCTGCCAGCAATGCAGATCCTGTACAGAACAAACTATGGCACAGATCTAGGATTTACCTGCATCTCAGGAGGGTTTCACTGCACACCCTGAGTTCCCACAGCTCTACCTACCCAGGCTGGAAGCTACTTCAGGTGTGTCCCTGACTGTACAGCATCAATGTTCTCCAATTCCTGCACAACATAGATCTGGTTGTTTGTTATCCTCCACTTTTTTCAACCACCCTGTCTCCTCATGGGGTCAGCCCTTAGGGTTATGATGACTGGTCCTAGCCCAAAAGCCAGTGCTGGAAGATAACAAACTACCTGATTTTTCACATCTCCTTTGAAAACTTGGAAACAGGGCTACACATAAGCTCAGCTGGGCTGCTACAATACTAACCAACCCCTTAGGACTTCTCTGCATGAAAAGAGACTGGGACAACCCTGAGAGAATGAAACAGTCAAAAATGGTTTTAATTTACTTCTCTGTATGGCATGTGTTCACCAAGCACGGACTGGGAGCAGCGTCCAAGCCTAATTGTTGTTTCTCCATAAGGGCATTTATAGAAGCATCGGAGTGGAGGGACACATACTCCTGTGGTGTCGCGTCAGAATTGCTGCAAAACCACGTAACTTGTGCACGTGTGCAACCTTGTATTTTGTTTTGGGGTTGGATTTTTTATTTTCTGCCACAGACTGCTGCCAGATAAAGTACTATTCCCTCAGCCTGTTATGAGTGTACACTGAGCCATTCCCAGCCAATTGGAGCTTTTCCACAAGATGGTACTTAGCCCAGTCTGTAATTGAAACAGGGCACGAATGCTCCTGGGGAAGGCAAACGTCAGCCAAAAAACAGGCCGCAATAGTCAAAGATATTTAGTATACAAATAAGAAGATGTTTCATAAATATCTTATAAAAACTGTAATTTACTTCCCAATATTTCAGCAGATTATCTTAATGCAAACAGCAGATGTATTTTGGAATGATGAGACAAATGTTTAGCAAAATTAAAGTTATTCATGTGCAGTCACACAGGGAATATTTGCATGATATTTTACTAATTGCTCTAAAATCTGAATTGTAGCAAATAAACAAACAGGGGGAAAAAATAAACCAGCAGAAAGATTAGCCCCAGGCCTGTCTTTTTAAGTTCTCTGAGTCTTTCTTCCACAGCCTTTTTTCTCTGGTGTCCTGGGGGTGCTCCCAAGTCTCCTCATCATTCTTCTCAGTCCAGTTACCTTTTGCAGATTCTTGTTTTTCCCCTATGGGTTTTTTTCCAAGAGGGGATGGATTTTCTTCTTCCCTCAGAGTCCAAGCACCATTCCCTGGTCTGCAGTTCTGCCTGGTCCTGTTTCTTATCGCTTGACTGGAGTCAACAGGACCAATTTCCAATGGTCAAATTTTGGCCATCATTTTGGGGAAGTACTTTGCTATTGTATTGAGCTCAGCGATTACCCCAAATAGAAAAAGCCATACAGAAAAACCTGACACAAAAGGAGTAGATGCTTTTATAGCGGCCAGGAATTCAGACTTTGGTTACTTTAACCTTCTCTTACAAGTTTCAAGTTACAGCAGCAAGGATCGAGTTGTAGTTGCTGATTGTTATGACATTATTTTTTGTCAGGCCTATTTATTTGCTCTCCCAGAAAAGAGAATGTATTTTGAGACGTCAAAATATTTTGTTCGCCTTCATTTCATTACAAGAGGAGCCTTAGGTGAGGTAAGAAAAATGTATGTTTATCAAAATGTTGGTGCACAGTGGATGGTTACATGCTTGTGTATGTTTCATCCACCCAAAGGAACGCTGAGGGTACAAAAAATCAAGCAGTAGGAATTTAGTGAAGGTCAGAATTAAAACTGATATGTCTTATATAGAAATCACATTAACTGCAGGAGCAAGCAGGCTGCAGCGCTGGAAACAGAAGTCCTTGGTTTCACACTACTGCTGCTTTTTACCCAAGGTGCTGGAGCTTCCTACAACAGTGAGTGTCTCTTATCATCCTTGTCTCCAGCCACGTAGGCGGGTAGGAAATGCACCTTTTACACATGACTTCTATGGCGAAAGGAATTTTTTTAGCATCTGAGTCTTTAAGATGCAAAATCACACTGTAAATCATGTCTCTAACACTGAAAATTCTCCCTGTTCCATTCTGGATTCTGGAGGAGAGTCTGTAAGCCTTGGAGGGAGTCCAGCCTGATGTGGGGTGCACACCTTCTCTTGACTCACATTGCAAGCATTTTCAAGATCCTGCTCTTCATGCTGGCCAGTATTTTCATTTTAATCTCACTTTCCTCATGGTTATGAGGTGCAGGTGGATGAGGATGCTGAGCTAAATGCACAGGGAGGTGCTAAGAAATAATATAAATTGTACATCTCAGTCCTCTGAGGTTCTGTTAAAGTATTTCTATAGGGTCAATTGTAACTTCTCCTCTAAAGTGATATTTTGTTTTTTTCATTTGGAATAACAAAACTAATACAAAAGTCTATGGGTATATTATCTGACTAAGTAGGAAAAACCAAGTGGAGAACAGGGCATTACTGTCACTATTCTTCTTTCTTTAAAGGAGGAGATTTCCATTCATGAAGTTTACACTTTGAGCTCATTAAAGTCTTTCTTTAGCCTCTCCCATCCACAGGCCATCACAGGAATATGTAAAAAGGAAATGTTTTATTTTAACAGAGTCAAGCAAAGTACATGAAACACACACTTGTCACTGCATAACATTCCTTAACTTAAATCACACAACCAAACAGAACTTTCTTTTCCTGCCTCAGTTTTTTACTTCATTGAAAAGAGCTCAAAGTATAATATTCTTTCAGGAAGCCTAAATTGTATTACTGGAAGTAATAGCAAGCTCCTAAGCAAAGTCCCATAGGACTCATGCCACTCTGCTTTCTGAAAAGCTGCATTCAAACACATCCAGCGTTGCCTCTTTCCTGAACACTGCTCTCGTGGTTGTGTGCAGAGAGCTTCGGATGATGCAAAAGCAACTGGATATTTTTGCATTGGGGTCTTCCAGTTGTTTCGGTCCTCATGGCAGTCCGGAGTCTTGGGAGAAGCTGTGAGAGTCCTGCCCAACCATCCTAACTTTGGTCCTGCTTCTCGCCGTTTAATATGCATGTGCAACTTCCATGGATGTAAATAAAACTTATGTACATGCATAGAGAGCAAAATAGATGCATTTATCTTGGATCAAGACAAGCAGCATCTCCCCACGGAGCTACTTAGGAGGTTATTGAGGAGACAACAGCAAAGTGGAGTGGGTCGTACCTTTCTGCATATGTGTTGCAGAAATTATTGGCGTGTTGCTGATGTTTATGGCTAACAAATAGTTTATTTCTAGGCTAAGAAACATTCCAATGTAAATACTCAACTGGCAGCTAGCTGGAAGTTTGCCACTTGAAGTTAAAAGGCCCGTGACCAATGGTGTCAGATTAACGTTTCCAAGTTGGACAATGTACAAATGGTGTTCTTGGACTGAAATAGAAATAGATGAAAGTGGTCTACTGCAGTGCAAATAACAAACTGGCAACCAGCTGGTCATTGGAAAGAGAATATGCTATGGGAATACGCTTTCTGCAGAAATACTTTACTTTGGAGATAAGTATCAACAATAGGAAGATGAGGCTTGTTTAACAAGAACCGTATGGTCTCATCCTGCTTTTATTTCACTCAATGGCAAAGCCCCGACTGTCTTTTGTAGGTGCGGAATGGGGATTACTACTAATAAACAACAAGTACAATAACTCATCTGATCCATTGTTGCCCTTCAAGAGGCAACCTGTTATAAACAGGTTATTTTTAATGCACATGCTGATATTTCAGGAGACGATAACTGAAAGGAAGCAGAATTGAAGGTGCTTGCTGAAAAACAACTACTTCTGACAAAAGAAGCCAAGACAAAGAGCCATTCAAGACAAAGTTATCAAACTGTGTGAAACCAATACATCAACATTTCCAAACTGATAAGTGGAAAAGTAGTGGATGGGTTTATCCAAAAGAAGAAGTAGTTTGAATTTTTGTGGAGAGAAAACAATAGCCTGTAAAAAATAACTTACGAGCAAAAGTGGAATAAGGCAGGGACTCTGGTGGGGTTTAAGTAACTACACAATTTAGTCTGTTAGCAATGCAATTAAAGATAAAAGAATTTAGCATTGCAGTTTTGGTATAGTCACAAAATGGATTTGTGCTACAGAAAGGAAAAAAAAGGAAAGGAAAGGAAAGAAATGAAAATGAAATCCAAGGGAATTGCAGCCTCAGTGGAAAATCCTGCTTTGGGAACTTTTCAAGGATGTAAAACATCGTTTAGAACTGTTTACTTTTATGGGTAGGAAGTGAAAAATAAGTCAAGTAAGAGTGGAAATGGCATTCTTACTATAGCTGGAAGGTCGCAGTAAAATCAATAACAGTCAGCATTGCAAACTCATTTTTTAAACTGGTCGTGTTTTGTTGCTGGTTCGGGTTTTTTTTGTTTTTTACAGTGGCAAAGGTGTTTTTTTATTTTGCTCTCGAAAAGACAGCAAGTAAGAAACTACTAATTATCAAGAAAATATCAAGATTTGAACATGAAAAATATGGATCATGTATGCAGAGGCTCACCTCTCCCTTTGGGTGTAAATACTCAATCTCATTGAGTTCCATGTGTCTGAATACACCTTATAACAATCAGGGATACCAAAATTATGTTACATATTGAGATACATCATATTACTAACTCTGCTGGTTTTGCTCACAAACTTCCTTTTTCTTCTTGCTTTAAAGTATAGCAAATAATGGAAGCATAAAGAAATAATACAGGACCTGAAGCATGTGAGGATTCAGATGTTTGCTTTGACTGTCTTAGTTAATCTGCACTTTCAACTTTGAGCATCCCTTCCCTAGGACTCCCTTGTTTTTACACTGATGTCAAAACAGCCTTAAACCATTTCTATTGTTTTTTTTGGCTCCTGATGACCACCTCAACCCCTCCATCTGAAAAATATCAAATCCCCGGGACAAATTACTGTAATTTGAAAGTAGTTTGAAGGCAGCCCAACGGTGAGGGAGATCCAACACTATCTGGTTGTGTTTGTGATGGAAGTACGTGACAAGTGTGGTCCTCATCCAAAGCTCTTCAAAGTGCTGGGGTGTTTCTCCCGCATGACTCGGCAAGTTGATCACAGGTGGGTCCTGGTGGAACAAGACTTCAGATGCCAACACTTACAGGATTCAGTTTTTCCAAGTTACCAGCAGTTCTCTAATAAAAGCGAATGAAACAGAATTTAGGTTCAGAGTCCATTTATAGAACCAGTAGTAATTTGGCAATGTTACCAAAAAATAAACAAATAAATAAATAAAGAGAGGGACTGCACTGCCCCACTGTAAAGCTCCCCCGAAGCTGAGGAGAACCCTCTGATTTTATCTCTCCCATGCTTTTCTTTTCCCCAAGCAGCGGGGATAGCTGAAGAAGCCTGTCATCGTTTTATTGCTGTTTCTAATAAACACATATGGTGATGCCTATAACAAGAACAACAACGAGTTGCTATTGTTCAGCACACGGCCATATGTGGGCTGTCCAGTGGCTCGGCAGCTGCATCGTGAGTGCTCAGGAATGTCAATAGCCCAGAGAGAAAGGAATGATTTTTAAGGGCTCTGAGCCTCACAAATAGTGCATCTGCTTTACATACCACTGTTGCTAAAACAACTTCTGACCATGGTGTGCCAAAAGCATAGATGTGGTGTTAGTCACTACAAAAGTTTATAAGGTGATTAAATGGCTAGTAATTGCAACGCAGACTGAGAACTTAGCTGGGAGTACGTTGAAGGGAGCTTTGCAAAACAAAAAGGCCCAAATAAATATTTATATAAATATTCTGTATGTATATACATATATATATGCATCTGTATGTGTGTATTTAGACATTTAGCACTATTTTTTTTTACATCAGAAACTCAGGTATGTGCACATCTAGTACTTCACATAATAAAAATTTTGACCCCAGCACTAATCCGTATTTCTTTTATCCCATTGTGCAAGGTTGAAAGGCATGCATTAGTTTTTTCTGCATAAACTACATTTCCCTCTGGCCTCATATGGCTCTACTTAGGATGGATAATCAACACTTCAGTGATGCAGAGGCAGCCCAAACACGATGGCTGGGATGCCTAACACTTTTCTTTTCCTGATGCCATATCGAAACAGCAACCTGATTGAAAATGAACAGCCCATCTGCACATCTCCATTTTTTCCATCAGTATGTTTGGGGGGAGAGAGAGAGACTGTGATCGAAAGAAAAGAGAAACAAGGCTTGATAGCAGGAAACGTTTTTTTTCACATTTGGACAAACACAGTCAGGCAACCAGTGCTTTATTAAAGCCCCTGAATAATCTAACTGATTTAAAGGATGGGGTGTGTGTGTGTGTGTGTGTGAGAGAGAGAGAGAGAGAGAGAGATGCTGAGTACCTACTGTAAATAAGAAGAGAGAGAGAAAATTGTAAAGGATTCAAAAATCAACTACTTGCATATGTCTGCAACCAGGGATTTTAAAAGTCTGATTTAAATATCACAGTGCAAATGATTTTGGCCAGTATTTCTAACACATGGCAGGAAGTCTTGGTCTTGTACTTCTTTTGCATATGTACACACCATCTTTGTGGCACACAGATTACCTGTATAATGGGACACGATTTTAGTAACCCACAATGCCCCAGGAAGAACCACATCCAGGTGTTCACAGAAACTGTAGAGCAACTCAGAGTGCCATAACCCACAACAGTTTTTGCCCGGTAAATGAAACCACAAACATTTGCATGCCTAGATATCCCGACAAAAAAGTAAATATTCTGGATGACGTACTTTTCAATATCATACACAGTGGCGTGAAAAAAAAACAGAGGGAAAAAAATTGACTTCTGTTTACTCTATCTTAAGGAGTTCTTTCCAATGGGTGAAGCTGAAATGCCCACACTGACTTCCCTTGAAATAACGAAGGGCCATATTTTCCTCCTGACAGATGTACGTGGCTGTCAGTTACTCCTGGGAGTAGTGGCAGAACTTCAAAAAGGCCCGCACCAAGGCCAGATTTTCAGAGGTCTCCAGCATCCTCCAGTTCCTGTTGATTTGTAAGCGACATGCAGCTTGAGGTTTTGCTTGTCCCTCAGCTGAAACTTTCAAAACTCGTGATTTCTCAGCATGAGTCAGTGTTTTATGTAACTCCAGCTTGCACTGCTCCAAACCCCTCCTGAGCTCAGAGTGCTCCGACAGCCAACCTCAAATTCTTCACCCCTGCATCTGACAACTTCAACCCTCTGACAGTGGCACAACAGGCCCCTCCATGCTGCTCCTGGGGGGTTTCAGGGCCTCAGTGGGGCTCTCCTGGTGCTGTGGGGACCGAGGCTGGGTGAAAGCTGGGCTGGAGAATGGAGCTCCACTCCCAGTGGGCAAGATGTTGAGCTTGCCTGCCACAGAAATGCCCAATCATGGGTTTGTTTGGCTGATTTTTTTTCAATTGCCTGAAACAGCATTAGTTTCATCCATGGCCCTGCCAGAAAAAAAGCCAACAAAAAATTTTCATGTAAAAGTGGTAGGAAGAGAAGGCACTGATTTGGTGGATCCCACTTGCTGTTTGTTTTCTGCAGGCACCTTGGATGGTGACTTCAATTCACCTGGTATACTGTTTCACCCTGAAGTCAGGTACCTAAACAAGCTGGAGAGAGGCTTGTCACAGCATAAGTATTTTTTAAACATTATCTGTAGATACACTGAAATATATAAAAGCAGATTAAAAGAGTGGGAGAAGGTGAGAAGCTAAATCCCATTTTTAATTCCTATTTTAAGTTGATTTTCCCTTAAGAGGTGGAAAATACCAACACGTGATTCTTCCCTTGGCAGGTTCCCATGTCCATTTTTGGGGGGAACTCATTGCTGGTGGGATAAACTCTTCCCAACCTCAGTGTCAGCACAGATCTCTCATCTCTCAGGGAAGCCAGGAACTGTCCTGCCACTCACAGGAGGAGGGATGCCCATTTTGGTTGGTCAGCCCATCCCCACCACATCCAGACAGGAGTCAGTGAGAAGCTTTTATGTTCCAGATGTACAATTTCTTCCTCCTCGGTCTTGGAGGGGAAAAGTGCTGTATTCCATTTGTCCAACACCTACCTTCTCTCTCCCTAAACATAGTAGAAAGCACAAAATGGTGCTTTTTCCCTACAAAAATAAAGCCCCAGTTTACTGGAGTGGGGGCTTGTGGACACTGAGCTGGAGACACTGCTTTATCGGAAATGTTTGATGATGTGGCAGAGTAAAACGTGAGGAAACTAGGCCACTCAATGCAGTACAGTGGGAAGCAGGTGGAAGGGCTGGAGGAGCTGTGGAGACGGCTTGGGTTCCCCCCAGCATTTGAAGTGGAGCCATTCATACCTCAGCGTGTCTCTGCTTGCTGTTTGAAATGTACCCAGTGCATTCAAATCAATGAAACAAGTAACAGAGAAGCACATTTCGGTGTACTTTCCCAGGTATTGCTGGCTTTTTTTTGTGCAAATGGCTGATTTATGCATCATGTGACAGGAGTGCCTCAAATACTGGCCCTAGAAAAAAATATAAGAAAACAAGATTTAAAAAAAATCAAAGCAAAACTAAACAAACAACAAAAAAATCCCGAACAATTTCCTAAAGTAAATGTTATTCTTTTGCCTTACTGTGTTTAATCCTATATACGTAAGTGTGTACAAATATTCACAGGCAAAAATACCGCCTGATGATAAAATAGTCCCACATAAGAAATTCTTTACAATATTTAGAGAAGCCATGGAGAAATGCGAAGATCAGGTGAGGGGGAACACCTGCCAGCTCACTCCACTAACCTACTTAGATGCATCTTGGTAACAGCAGAATAACCAGCCATCTGATGCTTTGGATGCTGTGACCTGGCACTGTGCTGGCACTGTGCAGACCTCAGGTATTGAAACCCTCTCCTAGAAAAACGGTGGGATATTTCTTATCCTTGTTATTGCAAAAATTTTAAATACATGTCTGTAGGGTCATGGACAAGTTTTGGAGTTGCAGTGATCATGGAACATGAGGAACGTGCACCACAATATTTGTCTCTTATTACTTGTCAACCCAACAAACCATCACCTTTCCCAAGATGACAGTGTTGACACCTACATTCCTCCAGGAAAGGGCTTTATGCAAATATTTTTTCATCCAGCTATGTTAGTTTGCCTTATAAATGTTGTATTACCTCCACATGTGTGTTTGGTTGTACCGATAGATAACATTCCAGTGATGGGGCCTACCTTGTGTGCTCAGGCAGGAACTAATGGGATGGCCAAAAATTTTCCTGGAAAATTTAGATAAAATCCTTTTGCAGCCTGCTATGCCTATGGCCTGCTTTTGCTTTTTTTTCATTGCAGACCTCAAAAGCAATCCCCTTGGACATGGTTATATATATTTCACTGTAAGTGAAAGGGAACAAAACAAATAAAAACACAATGAGGCTCTTTCTCCATGCTGGTACTTTCTTCAAACTTTCTGCTGAGGATTTCCAACAGCAGTTGTCGTCACATGGTAAGGGCTCTGAATGAAATTATTGATGGCAGCTGGGGGAGGAAAAAAAAGGGAAAAAAATGAATGAAATCCCTTGAGACAAAAGGTATGTCATGACCTTCCCCAAGTTATTTGCAAATGTTTCTGCCAGTATCAATAAATCCCTCAAATTTCAAGATAGGCTACATTAATTACAGGATGGCATAATGCATTTAAAGGTTGCTGAAAGTTGTATCTGTGATCAGTCGTGTTTGAATTGCACGTTCACATGAAATATCTGTTTTTTAAATACGTAGGCATGCAGGCGAGCAGCGATAGCCTCTACGATGTTTTAATAGGCTTTTATTAGTTTGTACTTTCCTTGTAATCTTGTTTTACAGTATGTGCATTCAATGTGTTTGTGTCTGTGCTCTTCATGCACACATCGCAGGATGCCAAAACATCCTTCTGCTTCCTTGTTTCCAACCACTTAGTCAGGCACTTGAACGCTTTCCAAATCTTGTTAAAAACCAGCAATAGCACTATCACTTCTTCTTGTCAGAGTGCACAGAAAGGGATGGATGGAGAAAGCAGTGGAAAGATAAAGGGGGAGGCTGAACTGTCAGGAACCCCTGATGGGCGGTCTTCATGGGTGAGCCCAGTAGAACCTTGGTGCCATGATGCCCAGATCTGATTTGGGGCTTTCCACTGCCTCACTCTGGGGTTTTGGTTCACCAGCTGGATGGAAAAGCACTGAAAGATGCTCCTTATACATTACTTCTAAATTTAAAAGTTTACAAAGTAAAAATTACCTGACTGAAAATCAGAGAGTATTTTTCTGTGCTGACAAAGATTAATTATATTTCTATATTAAACTGTCTCTTTTTTCCTCCAGGAAAGTTTAACATAACATTCAAACAGAGGTGGGTTTTCTTCTGAGTAAAATAGATTTAAAAGTCAACTTCATTTTAGTCACCAATTTTTCTGAAACTAAACTAACTAGACAGGCCCACCTAGATTCAATAAATGCTACAAATTTACACTTCTGGTGAGTTGAAAATTGCTCCTGAAACTGTTCAAAGTGTTTCAGTCAGGTGCAGCCTTGCTGGGTAACACTGGGATCATGCAATGCTGGTGGTCCTGGTACGAGCATTAATTAACTGTATGCTCACAACTGGAGGGAGCAGGGGATGATAGTTTCCATTGAATTGCTCTTGCAGATGTGGATTCCCTGATGTCTTTAGACAGTTGAGCTCATCCCATTGCCACTGGCAGAGGCAGACATGGTTGTCTTGGTTGCCTCTCTCCATGAGGGGAGAATATCTGACCAGTTTGATTGCAGTCACACGATGAATTCAAACATGTGTTGATGCAGGCATGTGCCCACACACCCACACACCCACGTGGATCGTGATAAGCACCCAGCCCCAACAGCCTTTAGAAACCCAGATAAAAATAATGTTGCCTTAGAAAACTTATGCTGTGTGTGAGTGAGATGACTGCAGGGCTCCCACTGCCTCCTGAGAAGGGCTGGGATTCCAGCTTCAACTAAGGAGCTTGCCAAGAAGTTGTGACACAGCCATTGCAGGCTGTCTACACTGATGCGGGGTCGTTGTGGGGTGGCTGAAATCGCCGTGTTAACCCAAAAGCATCCCCTGCAAGGGATGCCCTGGTGGTGCAGCTCAGCACCTCGCAGGCCGACTTCCAGCACCCGTGCCGATGGTTGGCACTGAGACACAGCCCCGCACCCAGGCTAGGATAGCTCATACGTTACCAGGAGCAAGGAGCGTGGAGGGCTCTCCGCATGGGTTCCGAAAGGTTTATTCCGAAGGGGTCAGAGGTGAAAGAAGACGAGCAGGCCTCGTGTACAAGCTTATAAGGGGTAACAGAAAGGGGGCTGCCAAAGCACCAGCAACCAATTACCTGGGGGCAAGGGGCAGGGGGAAGGCAGAGGGATGCAACAACCAGTGGGGAGAGGGAAGGGGCAGAGTGAGGGACCAGGTACCAGACAGGTACTGCCTCATGGGAGAAGAAGTCTTACCCTGTAACCCGAGTCGGGGAAGCTATTTACATTTCTGGGTTGACCCACCAGCGCAGGGGGTCTCCTGCACCAGGGGTTTCTGGCATCTCGGCTTCTACCATTGCCAGCTCAACAGCCCCAACACTATACTACAGCCCTCAGTTGTTCATGGTCAGCAAAAACGCTGGTCAAATAGCATTTATGAGAGTGTTCACTTGGCCTATGCCCCACATTCTGAATAACCTATTTTACAGATTTTTTTTTCCAAGATGACAGGCTAAATGCAGGGCTTACTAATATAATTCTCAAAAGCAGTCCTTTGTCAGGTCTTGGGAGGAAGTTTGAAGTCAAGAGCCTGGTTTCTCAGCAGAGCAGTGTCTGTGGTCCCAGCCAGCCATGCACTGGGGGAACACACAGCCATGTGCCAAAACATCTGCTCATACCATCTTCTTGCAGACATGGGCTCCATCATGTCAGGTAAGAGATATCCCAAGGCTTGACGTCACGTGTTGCATCTTCTTGCTCCTCCGAAAGGAAAGGACATGGATGAGCATCTCCTGTTAATCTACCTCTGCTCAGTGCAGCAAGGACAGAGGACAAGTCATGCAGGCTCACATAAAACTGCTTTTTTCAAATTAGTAGAGTCTTTTTTTTTTTTCAGGAGAATGACAACCCTGATTACCTCAAGGCTGATGCACTCTTGGAAAGTGAAATACTTATGGTAGTAGTGATGGCAGAGAGGAGGAAATCTCTTTTGTAAGTAAACATGGTGCATAAGCACATAACATACCTCAGGCCACATCTTCATTTCACCCATAAGAAGTTTGTGCAAGTGCAGAAAAGCCCAGGTTTTTCTCCTGCCCCCCAAAGAAATAATCTAGAGTTTATATCAGATGGTTTATGAGAGTTTATTGGAATATCCAACAGGGTTCATGTGATGTATCATAAGGTAAAGTCTGTTCATTGGTGATTTACAAGCAGTGTGTGCCGGTGTTACTGTAATTTATAGACCACAGATGGTCGGGGGGTGCCCCTGCTGACTTGTAGCTGAATAAGAAGCTGAGCCCTGTGTGTCATCTGCTGCAGGTACCTCCGGCTCACTTCTCCAGATTAGTGCTGATCGAGATTTGCCTTCAAATCCAGAGGGTCCCAAGACCTTTGCCTTGCAAGCTGGGGCTATTTCAGGAGGGGAAAGGATACAAATGATTAAGGTTGCGGAAAAAAACCCTAAGCCTATCAGAATGACACCAAAGGAAAATTGCTTTTTACAATAACTTCCCTTCTCAAGGCTGGTACTTCACTTTATGGGATTTTGTCACCTGTTAAATGGAAAACATAGAATGTCAGTCACCCCTTTCATACACGAATCTAAGACAAACATCTCCTCTGCAAAAAATTTCTGTATATTCATAAATCTCCCTTGTAATGACCCTTAGAATAGATCCTATCTTTGTTCTCAGCATTTTACCCTTTTAGGTAATTATTCTTCAGCTATGTTTTACTGTGACTTTCTTTCAAGTTTACCTAAGTCTTTTCTTCTTTAAACCTCATCAAATAATTATGTGTTTATTCCAGCACCTCTTTCTGATTCCCCAGGACTTTGGTCCCAGTGGGTGCATGAGGCAGAGGGAGGACAAGACTGGCTGCACATCTCACCCAAATCTTTGGGAGATTTACTTTTTTTGGCCAGGGGATTGGGCCCCTTTTCACTTTTAATTTCTCTGGTTAACAAAGTTCATCACGTCACCTCATATTTCTCCCAGAAGTGTTTTTGTCTTTCTGCGTGTGGCCTTGTCCTGCCCACAGAAATACCACGGTGGTCTCCATCAGGATCCAGCAGCATTCGGAGGGACGTGCTGGATCCAGGGACGCCTGGTGCTTGGCTTGCCTGCTGCAGCGAGGTCATGCATTTTAACAAGGCACCACCAATCCCCTTTTTAAAGGGCATTGATTATGTTTTGTTAAAACGGGCTTTGAACTCAGCTGACCCTGTGCTGGTAGGACGTTTCAGGGCTTTTTTTCTTCCTGGACCACACTTGACACCTGTTGGCAAACACAGCTGCAAATGCTGCTGAGATAAACCTGCATCCGAGCTCAAAATTGAGTGGCTCAGTTTTTTCCCAACAGTAAAGACATAAGAGAATTTGGTGGCTTCTCTAGTTAATAAAGAGAGAAAAAAACCCCAAATTTGTTTTTCTTTATCAAGATGAGGGAAAAAAGCACCCTATAGACAAAAGAAGCAGAAGGAAAGCTGTAATGGAAATAAAATTGACAGCCTCTCAAAACTCAGGTGGCACTTTCCTTTTCCAGTTAATTACAGTTTTAATTACATGGCTTCTTGTGACTCCTTGATACCTAATAAACTAGACTCTGTGGGGCGGCAAAGTTGAGTTTTGCTTGAACTGCAGGTGTAAGGCTCAGTATGAAACATAAATCAACTTCTTAAACATGTTCCCGTGGTGTGTTCAGGCTTTTTCTTCATATTTGCATGTAAAAATTACATCTTTTCACCATTGTTGGGTAAAAAAAGGAAGAAAAATATTGAAGCCAAAATGTAGAGAATATTACCTTTGTGTCTTTGGACATAAAATCCCCTTTTAGTAGGGAGAAAAAAAGGGTCTTTTATTTTTTTAACTCCAGATATGATAAATTTTAAAGGAGTGATGCATAAGCTACATAGACCCTCTCTCATTAACCTTTTTTTTACAGGGGTTTGGGTGCATAAGATAGAAGGGGAAAGTTCTTTGGCAGAATTAAAGCAAGGGGAGATCGGTATGTGGAAATAAAGAAATATTCAGCCCATAGGAGCTGCCTCTCCTGAAGGTTTGGAAGACAGATAGTGTCTGTTTATTCTTCGTGTATTGTGCCATGGAAATGCGTTCTCCAGTCAGGTTCAATCATGTGCCATATATTACGTCTGAGCGGGGAAACACGTTGACGACCTGTAGCAGCAAATAGCTGGAGACAAATATTGTCCAAAAGTTCACATTGGTCTCAATCCCATGGGATCTGATGGGTCACGAGTCTGTGGCAGGAAAATCTAGTGTCAAGATCGTCAATGGAGATTTCAGTGGAAGATTTCCCATTTTCTCTGTTCCTCAAACCAAACAAAATTGTTTTAAACAAGCAGGGGAGGAGGAAAAGTGGGAGGAAGAAAACAGACGGTAGAGCTTCACATATGGCATTTGGATGGTGCAAAACCTGAGCAGCACGGTTCATGTGTGGGACATGAGTGTATCAACAAGTCCCTCTTAACTTGTAAGACTAAGAAGGGCTGTTTTTTTACTGTCTCATTAGTTTTAACTTCAGCTTGTGATTTGTCTGTTGAAGTACTGGTTTTAAATTAGTGCAAAAAAAGTGTATTTGTTACGAGTGAAGAAGGAGAGCTCTGGGAAGTAGGTGCCTGGGTAGCAGTTTTTGATGCCTGGTAGGGGGAAGAGCCCAAACAGGAAAAATCAAAACCTCCTGCTTGCCTTTCAACAAAAATATTTGTTTGTGTCGTATTCTCCCATTGCTCATTACCTGAGGCAGCACTATCCATGGCTGGAGCAAGTGTGCTGAAGTCAGCAGAAGGTCTTGCTTGCTCCTCCAAGGGCTTCATGCCCATCATTCCTGATACCCACCTACCTGCCCCATGGTACATCCCAGCCTCAGACCCTGTTCTCTGGAAACCACTGTCATCTCACTGACACCCACAGTGTTCAGGGCCACCTGAGGGAACTTCCTGTATGAAAGTGTTAGATGACTTGGACAAAGCAGGCAGATTTCAGCCTTAACTTCAATAGAAATCTTGCCTGAAAGACAGTCTTCCTGCAGACTAGACTTGTCTGGTTTCATTTCACCTTGAGGTCCTGTTGATGAGTACTCTTGGTTATTTTTTATTATTGTTGTTGTTTTTGTTGTTGTTCTTGTTAAAGATCATAATTTATATTTTCCCCCACAGTCTGGCTACCTCCTCTTTTTTGCATCTGCATATGTTGTTTACCTGAACAATTCCACTTGTAAATAACAGGTTTCTCTCAGATCAATATTGTGTTCAATCCCTTGGGTACAAATGTCCTGTACTCTTGTGGTCTGTTTGTGTGCAGTGTTTGGGTAGTCCACAGCAAAAATGTGGGGAGCTGGACCATGGTCTTCAATTTCTTCATGTTTTGTGGTATAAGTGAAATAAAAACCCAACCCAACAGCCAAGAGAGAATTTTCAAGATAAGAAAAAGAAGAATTCCTCCTACCTTCCTCCCAAATAAGGTGTTTCATCATCTTTTTCAATTAGTCTTGGTTTTATTTTTGAAACCACACAAAGAGGAAAATACACCGTTTCATAGAGTTTCGTATACTTTTTTTCAGAGTGGGAAAGCCAAGGTAAAATTAAGGGAGCTAGAAAAAAGGAAGGAGAGTGGGGAGGGAGAGGAACAGGATTTTAAAAAACAAAGAAGTTTTGAAAAAATTTAACTCCAGAGAGGTTTTATTCAGAGCTGTATCTCTCATATCATACTGGGATGGTGTGTATGAGGCATCAGAGCAGCAGCAAGGAATACAAACTCATGCTGGGGAGAAGTCTCACATGGCTATGGCTCAGCAAGGGAATGGACTAAGTGGAGAAATGGCGATGGAAGAAGCAGCAGCATCATGAATGTCTGTCATCCTAGCAGTCCAAGTGGCGTGGAAAGTGAGAAGAAAGAGGAGAAAAAAGTCAAATACGCAAGAAGTCTTTTCAACAAAGAAATAAAGCAAAACCAGCTGAAGCAGAATATGCAAAAAATTTTGTTTGCTTCTAGATGGTTCCAGTGGAAGTTTTTGAATGACAAAGAAAAAACAAACATGCATGGGGTGGGGAAGAGGCCACTTGTGTCCGTGCGTATTAAGCTGCCAGTACCTGACTGGCTGGGAGCATAAAAGGTGTGAGTGACTGGAGAGAGCTGCCACATTGAGCTAGAGAAAGTGCAAAAATATGTTAAGGACCATCCTAAAGTGAATACATCCCCGCAGGATGGCTGGCTCCGCCATGGAAAGGGAGGGTGGTGACGCAGGAACAACCATGTTGCGTGCATTAAACCATACGCCACCAATCCATATGGCAATGTCGTCTGAAGTCTTTCAAGGCAGTTCCAGCTTGGAAAAGTCTTGAAAACTTTTCAAATGGCATTTTTATGGTCTGCTGAAACACAAATGTCCATTTTTCATTCCACAGAGAAAGTTTATCTGGAGGAAGGCAGGTGAGAAGCAGCCACCCTCAGACTCAGCCACCTGGTTCCTGCTTCTGAGCTGGGTGGAGCAAGCATTGTAGAGTGGGGAGTGTATTTCTTCCCCAGTTGTTGGCAAGCTGTGGTTTAACAACAGCATAACAGACAGTGCATGAAGGAATATTAGCTGCAAAAATGGAAGGAAACTTGGAAGAGGGTTTATGTCTAAACTTGGGAACCCAGCGCACACCTGTCCAAACCTACCTGAGGACAGAAGAGTCCAGGTGCTAGAGATCTTACCCTTGCTTGAGGCACTACCACTGAGGTGGGGTGGACTTAGCTAGGGATTGTTTTTTTTTAGAGCTGGGCACCCCACACCATACTGGGATGGGGTGCATCAGGCATCAGTGCAGTAGCAAGGGATGCAGTCTCATGCTGGGGAGAAATCATGTACAGCCATGGCCTGGCAAGGGGATGGCGGGAATGGAGAAACAGTGATGGAAAAGCAGCAGCATTCCCATGGTGGCTGCAAGATCATGCCTTAGCATGAGTAGTCACAAGTACCCACAGCTGCTGCACTGGACTCCCAAGCATATTGCTTGTGTCCTGGCGCTCCTACCCATAGTAAACGTTGCAGATACAGTGCTTTAGGGGATCTATTATTTTCTGGTTAAACAAGTCTATCTATTGTTTTAACCAGCTTAGCTTTTTTTGAGCTGGTCCCTCATAAATTCAGTCCAAGCTCAGCTGAACAATCCTGGTTTTTAACTTTTAGGAGGAACATGACTTACAATTTACCAGATAGCTACGTCGAGCCGAATGTAATAAAAGTCCAACCTAAGCAATGTGTATGGGCTACTGTATTATAAATATTTAATAAGTTATATGGAAAAAAAGAAAGTATAGGGGTTACAGCAATCATATTAAAGCAACTAAGTAAATGTAAAGAAGGTTAAAGTGTCTAACTCTATATGGCATAAAGGCTAAAGCAAACCAGATCTGTTTTCTAGATACTTTTTCCATGTACAGCTGTAACTGGGCTGCATAGAAATAAAGCAAGTACTTAAAGACAGGCAAAGTAAAAAAAAAAAAAAAAAAAAAAAAGATCTAAAGCATTTGGTTGGCATTGATAGCAATCATTTCAAAAAGCCCTGGAACATTTAAAGAGAATTAGAAAGGATTTTGCAGGAATCAAAGCAAGAGCACTTTCCATGGCTGGGTGTGTATTTGGGTATCTGCAAACTGATTAAATCAGAGTGAACAGAACAGCCTTGATCATCCAGGACTTTTAAAAGAGAAGAAAGGGGTTTTCCTGTTCGGGCTCTTTTTTTCTCACTCACACATCTTACGGTTTTCATTCTTCTGCTTACTTGATGGTAAAGTAACATTTATTTTGGCAGAGAGACTCATGGAGAGCTCTGAAAGGCCCTGCAGGTCAAGCAGCTACAGAGTGCACCAAACCCACGAGGGTGAGCAAACCTGGAAATATTTAGGCTTAAGGGTCTTTTTTTTTTCCATCCTAACCTAAGTTTTGTTCTTAAAGTAGAAGTGAATATCTTCATACTTCACTGCAATATCCATTATGAGGCAGATGGGGCTCCTGCCTTGGCACCTCAATATGTGCCTTTCCTTTGGCAGCACCAATTCCGTAACCAGCTTTCATGTTGCATAAGCCAGGAAAGATATTTGTGAGGACTTTGCTGTTGCTGGTGGCTTACTCTTGGTATCAACCAAGTGGAGAGAGGGAGATCAAGCCTCCTTAAATCCCTGTCTTGCCCTCTCCTCCTTCACACTGGTGGTGTTGGTGGTCTTGGCTCTTTGCTCTGGTCCCCCCAGTCATCTGGGAGGGAGCTGGGATAGTGCCTTGCTTAATCAACATGTGACAAGTGTGTATTTCTGTTTGCGAATAGAGAACAGAGGGGAGTCAGGCAAAATATAAGAGTCAGACTTAAGGCTGATGCCAAAGAGTGCATTTTCTCCCCAGCCTCCACCCTTCCCACATCCACTTTGGCTTGTGAAGTCTGCTGAAAAAAATTCCTTCTTTCTTTTTTTTCCCCTCTTCCTTCCGTTTTCTTTTTCTCTCTCTCTCTCTTTTTTTTTTCCTCCTTCCTCTTTTTTTTTTTTTTTTTTTTTTTTTTGCCTTCTCCTGGCCTAGGCAATGGATTTGGCCAGCAGGAAGTGTGGGAGAAGGGAAGAGGGGACTGTGGCAAAGGAGAGTGGGAGGGACACCCTCCCCTCGTGCAAGGGGTCACATTGGTGAGACGGTTCCCATCACCCCATTCCTTGCTCCTCCCACACAGCCATGGATAGAGGAGGGCAAGACAGGGGATGGGGTGAAATCAATAGAATGATGAGAACTGGGTGTGGGGAGAGTTGGGGGTGGTGGGGTGAGAAGTTTTCCCCTTCAGTCCCAGCATATATTTGATAGAAATTTTAAAGGTGGAAATCAGGGGCAAGCATGTGATGGATGTACTGCAAATGCAATGCAAACAGACAAATGAAACAGGCAAAGTGAAAATGAAATTACATTCATCCCCTGCTTTTCTACTACCTCAGTGTTGTCAAATTCAGTAAACAAGTGTGCAGGGTAACCCAGCCCCCAACAGAGGTGGCAAGAGCCTTTCCTTTCCATTTGCTGGAAAGCCTAAGCTGTTTTTAGGTCAGGGAATGGATCTTCTTGTAATTTTCCCTAATGATATTTAGAAGTCATACACAGAATCTCCAACACCCAGAAACTGCTACATTTGTAAAACCTTGTGTGGATTCCCACTGTAACCCATGGAGGAGGAAACAATCCCACATGGACTTCAGGGGACGCTGTGTCACCTGGAGGAGCATTTCCCAGCTCGTGCCGGGGGTATCGAGGGCACTCGGCCGCATTGCTTTTTCCATTAGCGTGACTCAGCTCCAACCTGCCATCCAGTAGCCTGGTTTTATGGAAAATTAGGGGCAAGAAAATTCACTTCACAGTCCTGACAGAAAGCAAATAGCAGTGCAAAGAGGGCTGATTCATCTACAAAAATAGGCACCTTTTTCTTTGCAGATCACCTTTTTTTCTAATTTTTGCAGTATTTTCCTTGCTACAATTAACATCCTAAATAACACTAACCCACCTCCCTGCTACCAGCAGAGAGGCTTTACGGGGCTATGGAGAACTATTTTGAAGGTACAAATCACTTGACCTAAAGACTGTCCCTGGAGTGTCAGTGCTGTGTGTTACATTTTCACTCTGCCAAATTCTTTATTTAGCACATGCTAAAGATCATTTAGCATTTAAAGATCCTCTCTGTACATCCTCTAAATGTCTCCATTCTTTGCTTGTAGATTAATATGTCTTCTGTGAAAATGAGATAATTGATTACAGAGCTGTATTATTTACAAATGAAGTGTTGTTCATGTATTGACCTTTCATTTCTATAGCTCAATACTAGTCCTTGTACAGCGTTTTTAATTAGTGAAATGGTTACAGAATTACAAGAAAAGAGCTTCTGTAGATGCTTTTAATAAAAGGAAATTTAAAGATGACTCGCACGTTTAAAACTGCAGAACATAATATTTGATCAGGTTCTACATCCCAAATCTCTGTTTGGAAAGAGAAAGAAACCTCCTCCTTCCAAAGGCACCACAAGTGGTAATGCAGGCTGAAGGGCATGATCGATAGACACAAGTGAGTGTTTGCCCTTCACCCTGCTCCGGTAGTTCTTCTCCACCAGGGGATTCATTTCAGCCCAATCTTCTTGATGAGCAACCAGCAAAGCCCATGTGAGCATTTCAAGATGAATGGCACTAATAAAGTCAGGAGACTTGGGCATATTCACAGAAAAAAACTTTCCAAAATCAGTGGCTATGGAGCACCAAATGCCGTTGTCAAAGGTGCTAGAAATGCCAAAGAGGCAAAGCATAGCAAATTCACCCTCTTGAAGCAGGACGGGGCCCCCTGACCTGTGGAGCCAGGCTGGATTAAATAATCGTGCACCCACAGCCCAGATGGATAGAGTAGGCAGCCCCATCCGTGGCCATGGTATTGCACTCAACAGCTGTGAGCTCAGATGTCTCAGACCCAGCTAGAAGAGAGATAAAGCGTAAGGAAGCAGGAAGAAATGATGAAACGTGGCATAAATACAGTCTACAGGAGTTTGAGGTTTAAAAAGAAATATGTTCTGCTTGGGAAGGGGAAGGATGCCCTGTGAGAGACACCAACAGGCTTGGGAAAGCTTTGGATTTCAAGAATAACAAAAAAAACCCTCTCCAGACAGGAGCTTGACTTAGTCCTCATATAAATGCTTTGGTCTGTTTGTGTCTGATTTAGTTTGGCCTCTTAAATGAGTACTCTTTCTAGTGAAGGCAGGGATTTGGATGGGGAAGAAGCATGCTGGAGGCAGGCAGCTCCATGGTGTGCGAGCCAAGGCACTCAAGGTGCTCATTTCAGGTGTCTGATCGAAGGCAGAGGTGCTCACAACACACAGGGAGCATAAAACATTACAATGCTTTAATTTCCACTAATAGCATCAGACAAACAACAACAACAACAAAAATTGTCTAAATTTAGCTGGACAATGCGCTTCTAATAAAACTCCAAACAGGCAGAGCTCGGGTTAATTCTGCCATCCTTCCCCAGGAGGGTGGAGGAGGGTTTTCCTCATGAATTTCAATATATTCAGACTCATGAATAAAAATATATGAAACATAAAGCAAATCATTTAATTTCTCAGTAACAATGACACTAGTTACAGCTATAAAACAAATCTTGTAACTGAAGAAGAGGAGTTTTTAAAATCTTTTTATTAATTCAACACAAGCATATTAAAAATGTCTGTCATTACAAGTCTGAAGAAAAGTATTAGGTTCAAATAAGGTCATTGAGGAAGGATAGAGGAAAGTGAGGGAGCGAAGGCTTTAAGCAGGTTTTCAGCATCCTATGGATACAGAAAAATAGCACAGATCAGTCTTCAGAGGGTCTGTTTTGGGGGACCTTCACCCCAATACACATGGTCCTACATGTAACATCCACTGAACTGATGAGAAAAACCTCATGCCATCATCTTTCAGCGCTCTTTGGGAAATGCGACCTGCTGCTTTGACAGCTGAATTGTTTGCTGTACTTGATCTGAGGCATCTCGGGTACCATTTTCTTGTTGAGGGGCTGGTCATGTTCCTCTCCAAGTATCATCGTCTTCTGGCCTAGTGCTGATCCCCTGTTCTTACTGAGCAGTCACTCCCATTCAATGATATTGCAAGAAAATAATCAGGCGTATATTCAAAGTAGCTGAAGCCATTCTGCTGTTTATGGTCAGGTCTACCACACAAGGTAAATCATACATCTATAACACAAACCATGGTATAATTTTGCAGACGGTGGCAGCAGTCTTTGAGCAATGCCAGATAGTGACTGTCCCCATGTCTCTGCAGAGAAGTCCCTAAACAGGGCCCATCCACCTCACATGATCAAATTTTTAGCCTTTGTCATATCTGAAAATAGCAGGGTGGGGGTGTGCTGCTTCTTGAACACAATATATCCCATACATCCAGCTTTCTGAGCTAAACAGGATGCGGGGACCTCTCAGATGTGGAGCCAATAGGGAGCACTCTGGCTACCTGGGATTTTATAAATCTTTCAGCTATCAGTCTTTCAGAGCTCCAAATGCAAAATCCAGCAGCCTGGGATATCATGTGGATTTATGACTTGGGATTTATGAACTGATCTTGATAAAATAAGAACTGCCTGACTTTTTCTTTTTCCTTTTTTTTTTAGTTTGAGAAAAAAATAATAAAAATGAAGACCTCATTCTTTTTTCCCTTTTCAAAGCTTGTTGTTTATACAAATGTGGATGCCTTGTATATATTCAATTATTTTGATTTTTCTTCTTATCTATGTGCTTTCTGGGGCTGGAAGAAGAACAGAGAACAAGCAACACTGCTCTCACAAGGTTTCCTGCCTGACAGGAACCTCCAGAAGAATCATGGGTTTGAGGCACTTCCAGCCCTTCTCCCAAAGTTAGGAAAGGTGCTGATAAATGTTAAAGAAGGTTTCCGGATGTTTCCAAGCAGCAGGATAGCTCCTCACCATACTGCTGCCCCAGCTCTCACCCACTTTCATCACTTTTTTCCTTAAATAATTTTGCAGCTCATTTTATTTTTCATTTGATGCATGCTGAGTTTTTGTTGTATGTATGTGTGCATGCACACATATATGTACACATATTTACATATGTACACACTATTTACAGCTGCATAAACATACACACATATGTTTAAGAGAGAGTATTATGGATGGTTTGTATAAACGTTGGACTAGATGATCTCTGAGGTCTTTTCCAACCTTAATGATTCTATAATTCCATTATTCTATTAATTTTTTTATTGAAAACCAATACAGAATATCTGGTTTTTGTTACTGGAGAACTGCATATATTTTGCATGGGAGCTCATCCCAAAGGAATTTCTAGTCTTATCTGTAACTTGTGACCTTCCTTTCATTATTTCTCATGTTACAAAAAAAGAGGAGATGGTATTTGCTTGGTCAGGAGGAAAACATGTCGGATATGTTTTTGTCCTCTCTTCTGATTGACCCTTTCATACCTCTGTTTACAGTTTCTGAATTATTTTCTTCCTTCAGTCCTTGAATTCTGTTCATTCTTTTATGGATCAAGGTATCCCTTAGGAAAAAGTAACCTAATAAAAAGCTCCGATCTTTCAACCTCCCACCTTCCCCATCCCCTTGGGCACAGTATCCATGTGCTACTACTGCCAGACCATGCCAACACTTCCACCCCAGGCTGCTGAAACCTTTGCGCGCACTCTTCACCTCCTCACACCTCAA
This sequence comes from Oreocharis arfaki, assembly GCA_013398015.1. Taxonomy (NCBI): domain Eukaryota; kingdom Metazoa; phylum Chordata; class Aves; order Passeriformes; family Paramythiidae; genus Oreocharis; species Oreocharis arfaki. The sequence goes on along the minus strand of VZRR01005607.1, from coordinate 183,337 downwards.
GCTGGCACCGCGTAGACGCTGGTACTGCTGTGTTTAACCTCCACGTGAGACCTGTACACACCAGTAAGTATCTCCTCAGGCTTCTGACAACTGCTTCAACAAGGAAGGGGCTGTACAGGGAGAAAAGGCCAGGGAGGGCACATGAGGAAGGGTGCTCTCACCCCTTCTCCTGGTGATGCCCCAGCCACAGAGGCAATGCCACACCAGTACTAGGGGAGTGGGGATGGTGCTCCTGGAGCAGCTTAGTTTTGCTCTCCCCATGAAGAACAAGCTTTTACATCATCTTTGGTGCCTGAATAACCTAAGGTGGGGGTGTTTACCCCACCGAGGAGTTCAAGTCGTCCAACCAAACCCTCCCAGCCGCTGTCCTTGTGAAACAAGGCATGGCAATGCAACAGACTCAGTCTAAGAAATGTCAGCCATTTACTCTTTGCGGGTCTGAAGGAAAATGTGTTTTTTAGTTTCTAATTGCCACACATTTGGAGTGGACTTTTTTTCAGCATGACTTGCAGCCCAGGAATAATTTGATTTGGAGATTTATTTTTTTTAATAAAATCAAGAAGCCCAAATCATGTCTCAGAGGTAGATATAAATTTCTGCTTAAAAAAAAAGAAATCCAAAATTATATTGGATTTTAATTATTCCATGTGAATTTTCCTATTGCCATCTCTTTTTAAGCTCAGAAGTTATGCGGTGAGCAACCAGGTTTGGGATGGAGAGGCCAAGAGACTACTCCTTGCCTTAGCACCTGCCTGACCTCAGCTTTGGTTAAGAAAGTTTGCTGAGAATTTCATGTGAATTAATGAAATTAATGAGCCGTGAGGAAGGTGGTGTTTGGAAATATGTCTTTCCAGTTTTCATCCTTCTGAGCATCTGTATCCCTGGTATCTCAAGTATCCACTGCAGTTCCCATTCAGGCACTGGAGACATTTTGGGGGCAGAGTAGGGGGAACCTGAAAAATAATTTTTCTCCTCTGCAGGCCTTTTTCTGTCCACTTTTCGCATCACTGGAAGCTGGAGAAGAACAGGTGGCTCTTGTTGTGACACTGGGGATGTGGTATCCACAGCAGAGCAGCTGTGTGCTGGAGCTGGGGAGGGCAGTGGAGCAGCAGTTGTCTCCTGGTGACATCCCAAGTCTCTCAGCCCTCTCCCTGCAGCACCCAACACTAACAAAACCCACCACACACTGATTGTGTGCCAAAAGCATCTTTGCTTGGCTGCTTGGTCCTGGTACATGGCTCCTGCTCTCCCCCAGTCCTGGTACCATCCCTGGCATGGTCCATTTAAAATTATCTCTCCATCAGAGAGCAAGGGAGGGGGCTGAGGGCAGGCTCTGGTGCAAGGTACTAAGTGTCTGGACCCTGCTAAGTTCAAAGGCAGCCTCCCTCCCACCCCGAGGAGGGATGTAGCCGGCCGGAGGATGGCTGGAGGCCACACAGACGGGAAGGTATGTAACAATCCATTTATCACTTTGCAAATATTAGTGCTGCTTGCATTTGCTGCAGCAATATTTCTTCTTGGAAATTGGTGAAGTGAGTAATAACAATGTTATTTATTCTAAGACCTTGGAACTGAGAAGCAATAACAGGGGGACTGTTCCCTTGAAAGCTTCAGAGGTGCAGGAAATAAAATGGGGGCGGGGGGAGAAGGGGAATGGGAAATAGACCAACAAAGATCTGGAGGAGAGAAAGTCATTGAAACCTTGTGTTTAATTTCTTTGCCTCAAAGGTAATAAAATGCTTTTTGTAATGATTGATGTATAAGCAAGGTGGGGTAGGAAGAAGGGTGAACATTTCGAATTCATCTCTGGCTGGAACATCCTGCAAGGTAGCAGGGCATGCACCTTGAGTTTGGGGTCTAGCAAAGAACTTCCTTCACCATAGGGTCTCTTGGTTCTCTTCTTTCTTTTTTTTTTTCTCCCTGCCCCCCCCGTGCCCCCCTTACATCCTTTATCTGAATATATAAGGCTGCCCTTTGCTCAGATTTATGGGTTGGGGCAGCACTGTGTGTATTTACAGTCTCCTGACCTGCAGACCTACAGCTGAACAAGAGCAGGAGGAAACCAGGGCCTGTTCCATAAACAGAGACAGATATGTGGGGGAGGCAGCAGGAATTGTGAGCAGCACTTAACATTTTTAACTATTTGGCCAAGCCAAGGAATCAGTGATTAGATTAGAGGCAAAGAAAAATGAGAAGTTGGGTTAAAGATTTAGGGAAGGTGGGGGGAAAGGACAGCAACAACAACAGAGGCCCCAGGTTTGGCATGGGGAGAAATTGAAAGTTATTGGGCTGTTATAAAACGTTTTCCAGAGCGAAAGGGAAGAAATGAAAGTGAATCTCCAAAGCATTTAAATCAAGTTGTGCTTTCCTTGAGTAGAGCCAAACAGCGCTTTTCAAGTCTGATTACCTTTTGAGGAGGTAGATTACTTAGTCTGTGTTTATTCAGGTACTAATTGCCTCAGATTAAGTTGAAAAAAACCCTTACTCGATGATAATAAATATTTCTTAGGTCCGTATCTATCGGTTGGTTTATCATCAGAAATTCAGTGCAGATGAGAAAATATTTCAAAGGGGCCAGAGCATTACTCGACTTCTCAGAGGCAAAGGCAGCAAAAGTGGCAACAACCTGGAAAATAAATATATGAAATGCAACGTATGTAGGGGTCACAATATAGCATAAGTATATCAACGTGATGAACAGCTTTGATGAAAATGGTAAACAAAACCACCCTCTCTTCCTGTGGCTTGTTTTACATTGCAATAAACCACTGACTCTATAACCTATCAGAACATGCTGAGATTTTATGCATCATTTCCAACTACTATTTGAACATTTGGTTTAGAGTACTCATGAAGCATAATTAATGGGATTTTTTTGTGTGTGTGTCCTGATAAAAAGCAAGCTTTATTGTATTTTATTACCTGTTGGTCCAAAGCTCCATATAGGTGATGTAAATTCATCGTAGGTTTTAGGCTGGGGAAAAAGAGGGGGTGGGGGGTTTGCACATGACTATGATGAATTAACATTTACAATTTCTAATCAAACCCAGAACTTTAGCTTGAGATGCCCTGTCCAAATTTTCTTTGCTCCTGTGAGCGAGCTGGTAGCGATGGGACACAAGGATTTTGGCCAAGCTCAGCCTACCAGGAGCAAAGGGGAAAAAAACCCCAACAACCCAGGCACCACAAAGACCATGGAGATGAATGGCTCTATTTTATGAGCCATAAAAGTTTTATTCATCTTGACACCGAAACAGGTTTAGGCAGCGAGTTGACACGCCTTAAATAAATAAGTGGAATTAATTCCCCGGCTCTTGAAACAATAGCAGCGTGCCCGTAACGCTGAGAGCTGCCCCGTTGTTTCCCGTTGCTGCTCGATATTGATATTATTTGTGGGTTGTTTTTTTTTTCCTCTGGGGCCTGGTTTCTCCACTTCAGATTCTTCCCCTGTTTTATTAGAGGTTGAAAAAGGTTCAAGACCTGGTTGTACCACTGCTCCCACCGACAGCTAAAGAACCAGTTTGGCGTCTGGTTTGTCTGTTGTTTTACTGCTGACCTTCAAATCAACTTTCCCCCCTGACCCCAGGAGGCATCTATCATGACAAGAGGCTGTTTAACACAAATGGTGCCCATTTATAGGGGAAGAGAGTCAGAAGATTTCCTTGGTTGTTGGTTTTTTTGTATTCTCTTTTTTTTTTAATGAAGAATTTGGTTTTTTCACCCCTCTTTTCTCAGTCACCACAGGTGAAATCCCTCCTAGCAGCTGGCTTATGAAATAATGCGAGGGGAGGCCTTAATGAGCTGAAAGCACCCTCAGCTGGAGATAAATATATGCAAATGAGATGCACAAACAAAGGAGCCCGGACAGAGAAATATCTGCAATTCCAGCAAAATGCTGCCTGCAGCTAGAAGATGAACAGCTTTGATAAAATGGTAACAAAAAGCACCTTTTTCTCCTCCAGCTTGTTTTACATTGCAATAGAGCATTGTTATTGTAACCCATTGGAGCATGCAGAGGTTTTCTGCCGCTTCAAAAAAAAAAAAAGAAAACCTGTTTAAACATTTGTTTTTAAGGCATTCATGGGCTATGAGCAATGTGATAGCGTGGAGTTTTTTGGTGGCTGGGGGTGGGTTTTTTGGGGGGTATTGGTTTGGTCATGGTGGGTATTTTGGGCGTGTCTTTTTTTTTAAGCTATTTTTTAATATATATTTTAATATATATTTTGCCTGTTGGTCTTTCTCTGACTCTGGTTGCTGGTGATTTTGGTTGTGATGTTTTGCAAGGGGGAAGGCAGGGTGGGGGTGGCNAGATGCACAAACAAAGGAGCCCGGACAGAGAAATATCTGCAATTCCAGCAAAATGCTGCCTGCAGCTAGAAGATGAACAGCTTTGATAAAATGGTAACAAAAAGCACCTTTTTCTCCTCCAGCTTGTTTTACATTGCAATAGAGCATTGTTATTGTAACCCATTGGAGCATGCAGAGGTTTTCTGCCGCTTCAAAAAAAAAAAAAGAAAACCTGTTTAAACATTTGTTTTTAAGGCATTCATGGGCTATGAGCAATGTGATAGCGTGGAGTTTTTTGGTGGCTGGGGGTGGGTTTTTTGGGGGGTATTGGTTTGGTCATGGTGGGTATTTTGGGCGTGTCTTTTTTTTTAAGCTATTTTTTAATATATATTTTAATATATATTTTGCCTGTTGGTCTTTCTCTGACTCTGGTTGCTGGTGATTTTGGTTGTGATGTTTTGCAAGGGGGAAGGCAGGGTGGGGGTGGCTGTTGGTTCTTAAAAAAAAAAAAGTCCAAGTTTTGCTTTCAAATTTGGAGGGAAAATCCAAGTTGACAAGTAGTAAGAAGCAGCTCAGGGCCAGGGGGAGAAGAGGGGAAAAAATCCAGACTTGAACGTTCACCAAGCAGCACCCAAACAGGCAGCTTTAATGAAAGCAATCAAGCCTCGGAGCTAATTCAAAGACAGACATCTAACATGCTGATTTTAATAAGCTTTTAAAAGGCAATCTCTAACTTTTTAAAGTCTCTCTTTTTAATTTAATTGGAGGGGTTTTTTTTGGTTTATATATTGCCAAAACAAACACAGTCACTAAAATATGTTTTCAATATGTATAAGTAGCATATCTAGACAATGTTTTAAATTAGCCTCGTATTTTGAGGGGAGGGTGAGAGGGAGAGGGTGGAGGAAGGAAAGAAAGAGGCTTACTTGGGATGAGTCGAAGACATTTTCCAGGGGTCATCATGTCAAAATAATACCTTTATCTTCTCATCCTTGCCTTTATGAATCCTCCTGAGTGAACGTATGGATGCCTCTTTACCTACAGGCTTCTTCAGAAAACAGCCCCGACCGATCGTCTCTCAGAGATAGGCAAACCTGCCTTTCAAAAAGGCAGAGGGGAAAAAGGCAGAGAAAATACAGTGCTGTTTAACTTTTAACCTTATGATATCATTAAATAGATCATTATGGATTTATAAACGGAGGGTAAACACTATAAAGTTTAGAGGGCCTTTTACTCCAGGCACTAACCACAGTTTTTATATCTGGCAAGAAGAAGAAAAATAGACTTACCTTTAAGGAAAAAAATCCCCCTCTTTCTTTGGCACTTACAGTTGTTAGAGCAGACAAGTCTCGGATTTCCCAATGTCA